>PVJS01014907.1:0-39669 GCA_004027185.1 Glis glis | reverse complement strand
CCTCCGGTCCCAGCCTCCCAAGTACTGGGATTACAAGCGTGCGCCACCACGCCTGGCTAGCTTTGTAATTTTTTTTTTTTTTGCAGTACCAGGGATTGAACGCAGGGGCGTTCTACCTCCGCGCTATGCCCCCTGCCCTATTTTTTATACTTTATTTTGAAACCGGGTCTCACGAAGTTGCGGAGAGCCTCATTAAGGAGAGAGAGAGAGAGACAGGGAGAGAGAGAGCGAGACAGCTGAGGCTGGCCGCGAACCCAGATCCTCCGGTCTCTGCCTCCCAAAGTACTGAGATTACAAGAGTGCGCCACCACGCCCGGCTTAGCTTTGTAATTTATAATTAGAGTGCTCTTTCCTGCATGAGTTCTGAGGAGTAGTCCAAGAAATATCAAATATATATATGCAAATATGTATACATACATATGTATATGTATATATGTATACACACATAAACTTGCAAAAATTACCTATTGAAGTATAAATAAATGATCTGAGAATATTCACAGTAAGTTGATAAAGTACTCAAAAAACTATTGCATTTAGCATAATAACTCAAAGAAGTAAAAAGAAGAGGAGAACGGACCACCATCACCATCAGCAGCTTAGCCAAAGAGAATGTATGGTCCTGTAAAGTCTCGTAGAACACTCTCTCCCAATACTGTGCACAGACTCTCTTCGGACTTTCCGTTTCTAACTTGCTGACTTCTGTAAACATTGTTTTCATTCAGCTCATCCAGGATGGGTGGTCAGATGGACAGACACAGCAAAAGCGAAGTCTACAACTGCAGGAGTTAATACACAGTCACCTGCTGGGCGCTCACTGTGCATGGGATGCCGTAGCAAGTGCTTTATATATTTTGTGTATATTAGTCCTCACCGTCGTGCGTGCTTTTGGGGGTTAGACAGAGCTAGCATGCATGTTCTGGTCTTGTCATTCAAAATAGCTGTGTGAACATGGAACTGTGACTTAAATCTCTCAAATCCACTTGGAAGCAGAGTCTGAGAACCATCTGACAACTGCCAAAGGTGACTGCACAAATGAGCAATTTCGCATGTCGCATTTCCATACAAAACCACAGGCCACCGCGTGTGAACGCTACTTACGACCTGGGTGTGCCCGAGCCTCCACCATCATCTCCTGTCACCCGAATCCTCCCACTCGCCATCGTCTTCTCTCATGAAACTCTTTTCCAAGGCACTGAATCATCCGTACTGTTCTTTCTGAATCGTGTCCAAATTCTCCATAATTCGTGTTAGCTCAGCTCTAAGCAAAACACAGCTCCGAGTAAGGGCCTGTCTGACGTTGCTAAAGAGAGGGATTAGCGTGTGCTTCTTGCGTGGCCTGTACCTGTTCTAATCCCTAACGTTTTCCTACTCAATAGCTTGCCTTCCATTCCAGGTGGAGAAGCTCAGGCGTGGAGAAGATAAAGGTCTCGTGTCGACGCCACACAAACCCGCAGCAATTTTAGCTTTCCTGTCTCTGGTTCAGTTCTCGTTGAACACCAGTGCTCCGTCCCCACCGATTCTCTTGAGGAAACAAGAGCAGTGTGCTCTTTGGAAGATTAGAATGAGTCAGATACTGGCTTTCCTTTGTTTTATAAGTACATCAACGCTGTTTGAATTTTTATACAGCTAAGGCTAAATCAGCCTCGGGCAGCATGCTGTAAATGCAATGATTAGAACCACATTATAGCAAAAAATAAAGTACAAATGGCATTTGGGAAGGAGGACTCCTCAGTTCAAATTGGGGGTAAAGACCGTTTTTCTGGTTCATTTGGGACTTTTAAACTGGTAATATCAAAGCAACTTAAAGCAGAATAAAGGAAGCCAATTCCTTAACCAGGTTATACTAAGGACCATTTAGGTTGAATAAAGGACAAAAAGTGAGAAGGCACGAGGATTCTGGAAGTTTCTCTCTGCATACCACTCCTTGATGGCACACTATGTCTGTCTTCTACTCCCAGCATTATCCAGGTCCATACATATGTCCACTTATGGGTAACTTACCTAGGAAAACCCTATGTTCAAGTGGGGCATGGTGGTGCATGCCCGTAATCCCAGTACTTGGGAGGCTGAGACAGGAGGATCACAGGTTGGAGGCCAGCCTCAGCGAACTTAGCAAGACCCTGTGTCAGAATAAAAAATAAAAAGGGCTGAGGGTGTGGCTCAGAGGTAGAATGCCCCTGGGTTCAATCCCTAGTACCAAAAAAAAAAAGGAAACAAAAACAAAACCCTATGTTCATATTAGGGTTTAGTTTTTAATTTTTATACTTTTATTGGTGCATTGTAGTTATACATCATAGTGAGATTTAAAGTGACACATTCATACAAACGCACATCACTTGGTGTTGAACAAGCAAGATAAAAGGTACCCTATCTCACCCTGTCTCATCCGCAGAGGCTCCGGCCGTCTTCCTAGTCTTACAGACATTGTAAGTATGAGACAGCCCAAACTTGATCACATTGAGACCTCCCAGAAAAGACCTGTGCTTTGACCAGCCCTCCCTCTGCTCTGCAGCGTGCATTGATTAATGTCGGTCCTCGCCTTCCAGGCCGCCATCTCCGTTAGCCTTCCCCTGTCCCTTTGGTCCTGTGGCTTCTCTTCGATGGCACTGCTCTGTCGGCAGTGCCCTGGTGGCGCTCTCTGTGAGGGCGATAGCATCAGTTTCTTATTTTAGAAGAGGCATGTTTAGGGCTTCATCAGATCTGTCAAAGCCAAAGCCCTGGAGACAAAACCCTTCCTCCACAGCAAGCCAGCTAATCTCTCCGTCTCCGCTCGCTCCAGTTCCTGGAGAAGCGGCCTGCCCTCCTAGAAGCCCCGAGCGCTCCAGGGGTCAGAAGAAAGGCTGAGAGTTCAGCCTCCAGCTCCTCTGAGCACTCGTCCTGAGGTCCGGCCTCTCCGCCATGGTGACAGCTAACAGCCGGATTCTTGGCGACTTGGAAACTTGATCACCACATCAGTAACATGGGCCATGAAATCGTGACCCTGGGGTGAGAGCCTGCATGTCGGTTGCCTCCCTCAGCCGGGCCCGCCCCCGAAGCGCTGCTTTTCAATTTATATTTCTACCCTCCTTCCCGCTTCCTGCTTGTTCACACGAGCAGCTGACAGTGGTAATAAATGTGGCTGTCCTCAAGGGTGGGGCTGTGACAGCCTCAATAAGGAGTGGACTGATTTGTGGCTTTGGGGTTGAAAGCTCAGATTTTCATGAAACAAAAATATTATATTCAGGGTAATGATTTATGGCCTTGACTCCTGTTTGATTGGGGACCATAAATACCAGCAAACGGTACTTACGGCATCTCTAGAGGACATTAGGAACCCGCTCAAGTTTATTTTATACAGCAATTACAGACTCAGTATTAGCAGGGACATTAATTAGAAAACATGATTTCCCCCCGAATAAGTCTTCATGGATGCTGACCAACAGCGAAGTTCCTTGTACCCCCTTTACTGTGTGACTCTGAAGTGCTCAAAGAAATTCTGATGGCAGAGTGATGGCACCCACCTGTAATTCCAGTACTTGAGAGGCTGAGACTGGAGGATCGCAGGTTGGAGGCAAATTAGTGAGGCCCTTGGCAACTTAGTGAGACCTTGTTTCAAAATAATAAAATTGGAGCTGGGCGTGGTGGCACACGCTTGTAATCCCAGTACTTGGGAGGCTGAGACAGGAGGAAAACAGGTTCGTGGCCAGCCTCAGCTACTTAGTGAGGCCTTCCACAACTTAGCGAGACCCTGTTTCAAAAATAAAGAATAAAAAATAGGGCTGGGGGTGTAGCTCGGAGGTAGACTGCCCCTGGGTTCAATCCCCAGTACTACAAATAAATAAATAAGTAAGTAAGCAAATAAATAAATAAATAAATAATAAAATTGGGCTGGGGTACAGCTCAGAGGTAGAACACCCCTGGGTTCCATCCTCAGTAGCACAAAAAAAAGAAAAAGAAAGAAAGAAAGAAAAAGAAAGAAAGAAGAAAGAAAGAAAGGAAGAAGGAAAAAAGGAAAGAAAGAAAGAAAGAAAGAAAGGATGGAAAGAAGGAAAGGCAGGAAGAAGGAAGGAAGGAATCTGATGACCGATGAACTAGAGAGACAAGAGTCATTGCCCTTCCTGTGTTCTATTTTTTTTTTTTTTGGTACCAGGGATTGAACCTATTTTTTATTCTTTATTTTGAAACAGGGTCTCACGAAGTTGCGGAGGGTCTCACTAAGTAGCTGAGGCTGGCCGCGAACCTGGATCCTCCGGTCTCCGCCTCCCAAGTACAGGGATGACAAGCGTGAGCCACCATGCCCGGCTCCTTCCTGTGTTCTTAATCTGGTGACGAGCTCCTCGTCGCCCTGTGACTAGCATCATCACTCCACGTTGAGACACCAACACGCCATCTCATGGTTCATTTAGAACGTGGGATCGCGGGGCATGCGCACTTTGCTTAAATCTCTTCAGTTTCCTCGTGGCTCATTTCTTAGGCTCACCGGCAGGCGCGCCTTCTTCAAGGGTGGTGTCGGCCTTAACTCTTCTCCTTTCTTCTGTTTGGTTTTGGTTTCGGTGCTGGGGGTTGAAAGCAGAGCCACCTGCGTGCTCCACATGATTTCTACTTGCCTGCCCCTCCACGACAGTCTTGTCACTGCGCTCACCCCAGCGACGCCCTCATATCTCTTGCTCATTTGAGCACCCTGAAGTCTTGCATCCACATTACTAAGACGCCATCGTCCCTGTATAACCAAAGCCTGTGCCAGCCAGGACGGGGAGGGGTCCCTTGTGAATAGAGGCTTCGCTTACATTGTAAAAACATCTCCATCCAAGGAGGAGTTTATTTCTACTCCCTATACTTATCAATGCATTTACGGCAGAGATTTATGTTTTTCTTTGATAGACACAGATTGGCTTCCTATATGGAAAAGGAGAAGACCTCTCTAGAAGCTTCCATGGTGTTTTAGGGGTTGCATCCAAAAGGTGCTGGTTGGTTGATGGTCCACCAAGGGAAAGTCTCACTGCCGACGGGGGATGGGGGATGGCGTAGGAGCCTCTTTACACTGATGATTACGGTAGTAGCCATCTTCCCTCCCAGTCCTATTCGGGAGCCTTCCCAGAAGATAGAAACCAATTAACTCTTTATTTTGGCAGTGATCACCCTAGGTATTCTTTTAATGGGTATTATTCTTGCTAAATTATAGATGAGCCTGCTAGTAAGACAAGTGCCATTATGTGAGTTATTTATTCATGGGCTGTCGTCTGTAACATACCCACACTAGTTTCTCTCAAAGTTCGGTATTGATCAATCGCTTTAATCAGTTGTACCAAGGGATGCTAAAAGACTCAGCAATCACAGCTTTGAGTACCAGCGTCTCTCTCTCTGGGTCGCTGCCAGGACGGGAGTGGAAACTGCAGCTATTTTCCAACTCTTGAAAACAAAAACACAAAGTAGAAGGGGCTGGATGGCTCCTTCCAACTCGAAGAGCGAGGTGTTTCATCCCTGGGACTTCACACACACAAACTCGCCACTTGGACAACACCATCATATTTTCATCAGCACGTTTTGTTCAATTAGGATATTAGGTAGAAAGACTGCAGACACCCGGCTTTCTGCCCTCTCTTAATGATAGCCACATATCTTTTCCGATTTTGCTTTCAAAGCAGGGAACGAACTCCACTGGCTCCCCAGAAACACATGACCAAGTCTTCGTAGATAATCAGCATTGTGTCTAGAGGCAATTAAAGATGATATAGCTGGGGCTTTATTTTTATTTATACTGTGTAATGAGGCTCCAAATTAAAAAAGTTATACCCTAATCTCCATTAGTGTAAAGAGTTGCAGTCTTGCAAGTGTAGCAGTCCATATCAGGTGACAAATTTATCATTTTTACACTTTCTTTCTGTGCCAAGATTCAGCATTTCCTGAGGACAAGTGCTGATGCAAATACCAAGAGATCTGCCCCCACTCTCCCCGTCCTACTGTGGAAGTGGGCTGCAGTCAAGCCATAGGACCTGACAGACCGTGCATTCGTGGGCAATTACGGCCCACCTTAGGCGAAATTAAAAAGCATAAGGTCAAAGGATGGAGGCTCTCACGTCCCAAGAAGCACAATAATGACCCTGAAATGCACAGCTTGGGCACCTTATTACAATTGTACAGCGGAATAAATTAAAATAAAGAAAACAAGGAACAAAGACATAAGTGGGAACCGGTTGGCGGGGGTATGAAATCAATGTCAGACAATCGTCGCTGCGTATTTGGACTTCCAAGTGCTCAGTTCCTTTGCAAAGCTTTGCCGTTTTCTTCCTACCACTCAGAGGCCGATTGTCTTCAAAGAGGTCCCAGCTTCTCTACGTTTTTTAAAATGATGCTGGTAAGAAGGGAAGGAATTAGCATTCACTTCTGTAGGAGAAGAGAACTTTGCCAAGAGTGGTAGAGAGCAGGGGCGCTGCCGTTAGACTTGGGCCAGCGGTTTGAACAGAACAGAGGCCTTGGGGAGAGACACAGCCGCTCTGGGTAAGTAAAGTGACCGTGGTCGAACTGCTGAGAAATTTCACCATCTGTATGAAGTCAGGCCTGGGATAGGCTGACAAATGACCCCTCCACCACATGTCTGCGTTCTCGTTCTTGGAGCCAGGAATGTGACCTTCTATGGTCAAACCAACCACCTAAATTAATTCATTAATCTCTTCCTAGATGTGATGATGTTACCATGTGGGCCTTAATGTTTCCTGATGAGAAGGAGCTGCCAGGAGGTTCTACACACACACACACGCACACACACACACACACACACACACACTATAATTATAGAAGAGAGGCAGAGATTACCAAGATGCAGCCACAAGCTGAGGAATGCCAGCAACCTCTAGCCAGAAGAGGCAAGAGATGGATTGTCCCCTGTAGTCCCAGGAGGGAGCCTGGCCTGGCTGACACCTTGATATATAAATATATTTTTTTGGTGGTAATGGGGACTGAACTCAGGGGTCTTAGAACTCTGAGCTACACCCCTCCAGCCCTGTTTTATTTTTTATTTCGAACCGGGTCTCACTAAGTTGTGGAGGGCCTCACTAAGTTTCTGAGGCTGGCCTCGAACCTGCGATTCTCCTGTCTCAGCCTCCCAAAGACTGGGATTCCAGGTGAGTGCTACCATGCCCAGTTGACACCTTGGTTTTGACCTGGTGACGCTGACCTTGGACTTCTGGCCTCTAGAAATGTGGGCAATTGAATTTCTGTTGTTTTAAGCGTCCCGGTTATTGGTAATTTGCAACAGCGGCCACAGGAAACAGGTCTGTCACAGTAGCCTCGGGCTCCAGGTTCCATCCCTTCCACGACTGTTCCTCAGGGTTACATGGTGGAGTCTGTCTGATATGGGATGCTATTTTTTTTGTCTGTGGTACTGGGGATTGAACCCAGGGGCATTCTACCTCCGAGCTACAGCCCCAGCCCTATTTTTTATTCCTTATTTTGAGACAGGGCCTCACTAAGTAGCTGAGGCTGGCCACGAACCGGGATCCTCCTGTCTCAGCCTCCCAAGTACTGGGATTACAGGCGTGCGCCACCACGCCCGACTGGGATGCTATTTTTCTAAGACTCTAAAAAGACAAAACACCTTGAGTGCTGCTCAGCGGTTCTCCTGCCACAGTGTCAGGAGGGGATCTAAGACACAGGTTCCAGGCCTCGCAGGGACTCCCATAACCTCACGAACCTTCCCTCGCTCTCATTATTTCAACTCCAAGAACAAAAATTCGACTTCTCTTTCCAGGGCAACTTCTCTGAGCGACCATTCCCTGAGTTCCTACCTGGGAGGTACTTCTGCTCTTAGACGATCTATCAGTGTCAGTGTTAAACCTTCCGTGCCATTCATCAGAGAGCCACCTTGTGCTGTACCCATCTCCCCGGCGGGACGCAATCCACGTTAAGGAAAGGGCCGTTCCCTTTGCATCCGGCAGATGCCTGGACCGCGTTTTACCCCTTGAGGTGCAACGTCTCTTTCAGTAGGTTTCTGGGATTGAGGAATACAGGAGCCATCCAAGTGGGTGGGCTGGTGTCCCGCTCCTGTCTAGACCCGGGGTGCCCTATATAATGGGGAACTGAGACCCAGACTGCTCTATAGGTCCAAACTATGAGGCATTAGGCCCAGTACTTCCAAAAGGTACAAGGTAGGAGAAACTAAGGATCAAGGGGGCAGACAGAAGCTAAGAGATGGAACGAGGTGCGTTCAACTCACTGTGACCGCTGAAAACAGAGGCGGAGAACCCACGGTCTGTGACAGGAGCTGGCTACACAAAGGATCCGGGTCTAGCGGGCCATGCATGTCAACAAACACTTGGCATGTTCCTCTGCATGGTGGATTCAACTTCTACAACACAATGGAAACTTCTAGAAGTGCCCTTTCCCACCTCCTTCCACGTGTATCACCTCTCTCCAGGAAGGTCACAGACACAGGCACAGACCCCCTAGGCACAGCACTGAGCAGGGTTAGGGCCACGCCTGTGACCGTGGCGTGCAGAGGACTCTCTACGGTCCCCTCAAACCACTCGATTGCTTTACTCACGACTGACTGCAAGAAGAAAAACCAAACGATTTTACTCTCAAACTCAGTATAGGACATACGTGTCAGACTTTTACTCTTTGTACCAAGCAGTTCTCTAGGGAACACTAACTGGGTGTCCCATAATCTAATATGATTGCCACACTCTCTACCTGGAGATAGGCTGAGGGCTCAGTTCCACAACTGCTGCCACTACAGACACCAATCGCAAGCAGTAGGTTGTCATCTGTACTTCAAACCACCCACCATTTATAAATTGGGAGGCTCCCTCTACCCCTCCTTGGGTTCAATTGTATGTGTGTGTGTGTGTGTGTGTGTGTGTGTGTGTGTATTACTGGGGATTGAATCCAGGGGTGTTCTACTTCCAAGCTACACCCCCAGCCCTATTTTATTTTTTATTTTGAAACATGGTCCTGTGATTCTCCTTCCTCAGCCTCCCCAGTACTGTTTCAAAATAAAAATTAAAAAGGGCTGGAGGTGTAGCTTGGAGAGAAAATGCTCTTGGATTCAATCCCAAGTACTACAAAAAAAAAAAAATAGTTTTCCAGGGCTTGACCTTCAGCCCCTATCCCCTTCCTAGAGACCATTAGGTGGGACTGAAAGTTCCCACCTTTCATCCTGAGTCACCTGGTTTTCCTGCCCATCCTGAAGGTCCGAGGGCCCCACCCTAAGTCACTTCATTAGCCTAAACTCAAGAGTTATCAAGCGCCAGGCGGCACAGCGCATGCTTGTAATCACAGTACTTGGGAGGCGGAGACCGGAGGATCCGGGTTCGCGGCCAGCCTCAGCTACTTAGTGAGGCCCTCCGCAACTTTGTGAGACCTGGTTTCAAAATACAGTATAAAAAATAGGCTGGGGCTGTAGCTCGGAGGTAAAACGCCCCTGGGTTCAATCCCCGGTACCGCAAAAAAAAAAAAAAGAGTTATCAAGGGGGCGAATTCTAACACAGTAATTCCCCCACCCAAGGTTTCGCGGGGTTTTCAGTTACCTGTAGTCAGTCAGGTATTTCAGTGGTCTGAAAATATTCAACAGAAAATTACAGAAATAGGGGATTCACAAATTTTAAACTGGGTACTGTTCTAAGCAGCAGATGAAATCTCCTGCCGCCCTGCTTGTCCCTCCTGGGAGTGAATCATCCCTCTGTGGGGCGTGTCCTCTGTACATGCTACCTGTCTGGTTAGTCGCTTAGAAACCAGTCTTCATTATCAGTTCAACTGGTAAGGTATTGAAGGGCTGTAACCCTTATTTTACTTAATAATGGCCCCAAAGCCAGAGCTGAGATGCAAAGCAGGGGGCAGGGCGTGGAACATGGAGGGGCTGACGAGCTCTGGTCTCCACGGAAGCTCAGTGCGGATTTACTCTGGTCCTCGGAGACAGAAAGGAAATAACACAGCACATGTGGGGGTCGGTGCTATCAGCTGTTTCAGGCGTCCTCTGGGGGTGTGAACCCCCTTGGGTAAGGGGAACAACTGAAATAAAAGATACTCCCATCACTCAGGAAGTTCCAGTCCTAGTTGCTCCATGACGGGAACCTGGAGCCGTTAGCAATGATCTTAGCGGTCCGAGGATGCAGGTGTATCCCATAAGGAGTCCTCTTGGTGTGGTTCAGGGATGGACAGAAGTGTGCAGACTTCTGCTCCAAAATTTGAATGCTGAATTTTCACAGTATGAAAGTTGGCTACCTCAGGGTACTCCTCGATATGTTATTTATAAGGGATAATTCTCCACCTTCCTCCTCTTTATCCGTTACACCTTCCAAGACCCAGAAGAGCCCATTGGATCCTTTGGCATCAGAAATCCATCTAATTCCCGTTTGATAGGAGAAATCAGAGTTGCCTGGACTTACTTAGATCCCAGCAATGAACTACTTAAGATCTAGAAAAATCCCTTTCTGCTGGAACACTTCCTCTAACCGTGTTTTGTATTTACATGGAATATAATAGTCACCTAGGGACAAAAGGAAAAGATTTTTGTTTATTTCTTAAGACTGGGGTGAAAGAAAATCTATGAATAACCGGGGCTGCTGGTATGGTGTGATCAGGTCCCTGAAAGTTCACCTGTTGGAAACTTAATCCCCAAATTCATATGTGAGTGGGATTTGGAGCAAGACCTTTGGGAGGTAGTAGGATTAGGCAAAGTCACAAGGGTGGGATCCATATGGTGGCATTAGCGACAGACATTACAAGAAGAGGAAGAGCAACATGAGCTGGCAAACTTGCTTTGTCTCAGCATGACGTCCTGTGTTGTGTCATGATGGGGCTAGAAGGTCCTCAACAGAAGTCAGTCACCCTCTTGGGTTTCCCAGCCTCCAGAATCAAGAGTTTATTGACCTCTGTTCTTCATAAATTACCCAGTCTGCAACAGCTTGTTATAGCAACGGACAATGAACTGATGGCTATCAATAGAAACATTAAAAAAGATCTCTCTTACATTTAGATAATGACTCTTTTACATTTATTATTATTATTATTATTATTATTATTATTATAGCTAATAATGATTAAGTCTTTGCTCTAGGTCAAAGACACACACTCTCTCATCTCACCCTTGCAACAACCCTATGAAGTTGATAGCACAATTAATCCCAGCTTTCCGGATGAAGACACTGCGGTCAAGGGGGTCGAGGAATTCGCTAGGGTCACACATGGCTGCTTAGTGGTGTGAAATATGAACCCCAGTAACCTGCATCCAGAGCATGCGCTCTCCAGCATAAACACAGGATAAAAAGGTTTATACTTTCAAAGCAGGTATAAATCTTTGTCTATAAACTCAGGTGGTTTGTTTTTCATAAATCAACTTAATATCATCTCTAAGCCCTTCTCCCACTGGATTGGAAAAAATAAAATCTCAACCCTTCCTGGGCTTCCTCCTCGTCACCTGCGGCAGATCTGATCTTGGTGTTGGGCTCTGAGTGCCAGGTAAGACGCTGGGCAGACCCAGTGCCTCTGTCTGGTGGCTGCAGAGCGCCATGCTGCCCCAGTCCACATGACAGTCTGCCCTGTGGTTTCTGAACAAAGCCTGGGCCATGGGTCCTGAGACTGTCCCCCAGGTGTATCCCAGACCTCTAGGTCCTGCCTCAGCCTCAGGATGTCGCAGGGAGCAGAGCCTCGTGCCCCTGGACCAGAGAAATCCCAGGCATCCGTCTCCCTCCGCTCCTCCTTTCCTTCTCCTCCTCCCTATTTCTTTGTCTTTCTCCCTCTCTCTCCCCAAGATATTTACACCATGCACTTTCTTAAGCCACCGCTCCTCTCAGTGAACTGAACATTTTGACAGCTTCCTCAGGTAACAACAGTGACCGGTGTCCCACTGCCGGCTCTTGCTCGCTCACTCACAAACACAACCCAAGACACGATTTCCCATGCTTCACATATTTAATGGCATTTTTCTTCTCCTAGCAGGTAAAGTTTTTGTTTTTCTAAGCTTTGTCTCTGGAAATACTGATATTGTTATGGAGATACATTAAATATTCCTTATTAACATTCTAATAAATTGTGCATTGCAGTTGAAGCCCAGTTGGTGGTGGATGATACGGAGGTAATTAGACCAACTTTTTCCTGTATGTCAGTTCAACCCACAGTACTTTTTAATATATCTTATACTTTCACTTTGATTTATGAATTATCTTGGAAGATCTGATGGTTTGGAATTCACTCTGATCTATTCCAGTTATTTGAATCTTTAGAAAGAATTTTTTTGACACTGGGGGTACAACCTACAGGCATTCTACCTCCAAGCTACACCTTCAGCCCTATTTTATTTTTATTTTGAAACAGGATCTTGCTAAGTTGCTGAGAGTCTTGCTAAGTTGCTGAAGTTGGCCTTGAACCTGCAATCCTCCTGTCTCAGCCTCCCAAGTCCTGGGATTACAGGTGTGCGCCACCACACCCGGCTTAGAAAGATCATGAAAAACATGTTTAAGTGTCTAATTTCATGGAAATTAGAAACACTGGTTATAATGTAAATATATTCATTCAGAAAGTGGAGGGAAAAGGCCAGGGGGAAGATGTAGTATTCATTGGTTTGAGTATTGCCTTGTACAGTTTTGTAATATACATGTTTATATTTTATCTTGTGTGTATCTCAACACCACTAGTAAATCCCTGGACTATTAGAACATCCAGGACACGTGTAGGAATGCTTTCCGAGTAGACCTCGTCTTTGGGGATCATTTTATTTCCACAGTTTAGTACACTCCATCTCTTTTTCTGAAGATTCTATCAGTCTTGATCCAGTGTGTTAGGTGATAAATGACTGAATGTTGGCCGCAGAGGGGGGGTGGGCAGTGAGTCATGCTGTCGCCTGGTAACCAGTCGGTAAATAGCTTCCAGCGAGTATTTTAAACCCCAAGCACACTTACCTTTAGTGTTATCCTCAGACAGGCTATCGTAATCTATATCTGCGCCCTCATTCTTTCGGAACTTCTAGGAAGACAGGAAAAAATGGGATCTAGTGCGCCTATGACTTCCTTCAAAACCCAAATGAAAACACATTTGGACAAGGGAGTCTTTCCTAACAAACCCGAGCCCTTGACTTGCTTTCCTGTATTTTGCTTGTCCTCCAATATTTATGAACGTGTTCTTTTACTTCATCGTTACATCTGTACACACTGACATGCAGCTCCACAGTTTAGGATGAAGATCAGCAAACTTGCAGTGTGGAAGGTTGCACTTCAGTTTGTCTTTCTCAGACAGGTGTGGTGGTGCACACCAGTAATCCCAGGACTTAGGAGGCTGAGACAGGAAGATTGCAGGTTTGAGGTCACCCTCAGCAACGTAGGGAGACCCTCAACAACTCAATGAAGCCCTGTTTTAATGTAAAAAAATCTAAAAAGGGAGCTCGGAGGTAGAATGCCCCTGGGTTCAACCCCCAGTATTACCTATACACACACACACACACACACACACACACACATTATCTTTCTCACATGTCCCGTTTATGCAGGATTGTTTCAGGCTTTTAAATTTAATTTATGAATATTATTTATTTATTTATTTTTTTGCGGTACCGGGATTGAACCCAGGGGCGTTCTACTCCGCACTACACCCCTGGCCCTATTTTTTATACTTTATTTTGAAACCGGGTCTCACGAAGTTGCAGAGGGCCTCACTAAAGAGAGAGAGAGAGAGAGAGAGAGAGAGCGAGCGAGCTGAGGTTGGCCGCGAACCCAGATCCTCCGGTCTCCACCTCCCAAAGTACTGGGATTACAAGCGTGCGCCACCACGCCGGCTTAATTTATGAATATTATTGAAAGCATAAATCCTCCCCAAATGAGAGGTGGGGAAGGGGAGAATTGATCCCGTTAATGTCATTCACCATTAGATTGCTTCCCCCAAATATTAAGGGTCATATTCTATAGAATGGGAATTTCATGGAAAAACCCAAGCGAGTTGGCTGTAGAGTGTGGAGCACCGCTGGATGTGTCCACACAGGCAAATGCAGAAGGGTACTGCAGAGAGAAGCAGGAGTCTCAGGAACCAGCAAAGCAAGGGGACAAAGGGCACTAGGCAGGAGCCATGAGGAGCAGGGACACGCATGGCCACCACGGATCCCCTTACAAGAACCATTGTAGCGGTGGCAGTGTCTGAGTTACACTATAAGTTCTATAGCAATCTGGCTTATTCTGTTCCCTCCTTTTTCTCTAAGACTCTATACAGAGGAAGTGTGCAGGAATGTTTGCTGAATAAATATACTTCCACTTTAGGTAAAAAGAACAGACAGGAAAAAAAAGACTAATAAGACTGTTTGACAGGGCTACAGGAGGTCACTCAAGTTGCCAAGAAAGCTTTTGGCTCTTGGAAAAGTTGTTCCAAGAGTGGGTACTCTCCTGGACACACCGAACCCCATTTTTCTTGAGGGTTTGTTGCACAACAAACTTTCATTTTATCAATGGAAAGGTCCTAAGGTGGCCAGGGACTTGGTTTAGAGCCACATGGGAGGGTCGGTGAGCGTGCTGGGGACCGATATCCACACCTTCATATTTCTTCCTCTTATTGGGCTTATCATATTCCAAGGTTTGGGAAGTAATTACAAGATCCTTGGCTTCTACATTTTACTACCAGCAAGAAGAAATTGCCGTTCTGCATGAGAAACTGTTTTGTTCCATTTTATTTGGTCTTTTTAATTAATAAAATAACCACCTCATTTAGTGCTTATTTCATATTTCAAAAATAACGTGAGCTTTCTATACATGATCATTTTACTCCTCCCCTAAACTCCATGAAGTGTGTGTGTGTGTGTGGGGGGGTGTTTGCTGTACATGTAGGACCAGAGCCTTAGGAAGGCTCCCCAGACCGCCCGGCTTCACAAAACTAACAACACTCAGAGCTGAGACTCGAACCCACGATCTCCGGGTTCTAAAGGCTGACATCTTGACCACGATGCGACACACTTTCCTTTCTGTGAGCCTCGGTCCTGAAGTAGGTGGAACAAGCCAGTGTCAGTATGTATTAATCTGGCGAAAGAGTAGTTGTAGAATTATATGACAGCCATAAAAGCGTAGCTCTGGTAGGAGTTTAAGCTTGTGGTTTTCAAACTGCAGTTCTGGGATTCTGCAGAGGCTGTCCTGGGGAAGAAGCGATGGGCGGAAGTTGGGAGGCTGAGGGGCAGGAGCTTGGGGCTTTCGGTTCTCTTTTCTGGAGACAGATGCTTCCCCTACATTATTTTTTTATTTTTATGTTGGAGTTCCACCTGCGATTTCGTTTAGGGACAAGGACAGTGTGGGAGGCTCGCATTGTGAGCCGAAGGTTGATAATCGCTGAGCTGGTCTGGATGTGTCATTTCATAATAGGAGAAAGTGGGGACCCAGACAGCAACATAGCAGGGATAGCGGATCACAGACCTAGTCCTCTGAGCTGGGAGCGGCCTTGCGGAGTACCGCACCCACCACCTGCCTGCGTGGGCCTTTCAGACCTAAGGGCCCCATACTAGGCCCAAACTCCTCCACAGCTGGGGGCTGGCAGCCCACTGAATCCTCCTGACTTTGTGGTCCTTAGAAAATGCTTCTTTATAATAAGCTAGAAACCTGCCCTTCAATATCCCTCGGGGCCAAGTGGGACAGTCATCCTTCCATGTGAGGATGCTACAGATGCCTGAAGACACGTAGCTCACCGCTGTGATCCCCGGGTACCACATCTCCCACCTCTTTAATGATCCTCAGACCACATGGTTTCCTCAGATCTGATCGACTTAATCTAGAAAAGCTTCAGTTTGTTTTTATCCTATATATCTATAGGATATATATATTGTAGTACTGGGGATTGAACCCAAGGGCATTCTACTTCTGAGCTACACCCCCAGCCCTTTTCATATTTTATTTTGACCTCACTAAGCTGATGAGGCTGGTCCTGAACCTGCAATCCTCCTATCTCAGCCTCCCAAGTACTGGGATTATAGGCCTGCACCAGCACGCTTGGTTTTTATCCTCTTTAAAGAGTCAAATGCGGCATTAAACGAAAGAGCGCGATAATATTTTAACTCATGTGTTACCTTCCAAACTCTCATTTCTTATGCAATATCACAGTCACTTCCTTGAGATGGGCAAGAGATGGTAGACATGAGAGATGAAGTAGGGACACTATGATTCTGAGGCTGGGTTCTCCCAACAGACAAAACTCCAAGCGTGCACTTCCCCTGTTTCTTTTTTTTTTTTTAATTTAGTGCATTGTGCTTTTGCATCATATTGGGGTACAGAGTGTCAGAAAAATACATGCACACAACTCTTGGTGCCCCCTCCCTCACCTTCATCTCGCATGTCTTTGAGATTGGAATTGACAATTTTGTAAACATTCATAGCATTATTTCCACTATTGCATTCTTTATGACTTCGTCCCCCCTCCCTTCCCTAATCCCCCTCGGTCACTCCCCTGGAGTCTCTGCTCATCTATCTGATGTTGTCCTTACTTCTGAGTATCTCTCCAGCTTCCACATATAAGAGAGAACATACATCTACTCATCTTTACTCAGTATAATATTCTCGAATTTCATCTCTACACTGTCAAAATTACCTGGTGAGTTGGCAGGGAGAGTTCCTTCTAAAGAAAGTCTTTGCTCATCGCCATGAGCAGCACACACGCTGCACAAGGATTTGAAAGTCTTGAACAATGAATCAGCTGACTATGGGGATGGGCTGAGTCAGACTGAGAGCGCTCTGCTCACGTTATGCCCGTGGTGGCATTTAACACATCTACTTAAGAGATAGCGCCATCAAGCCACCGCAAGGGTATTTAAGACCCTGAGTCAGTTTGAAGAATCTTTAAAGATATATTTGTAAGTGAGATGATAAAGGGGGAAACAGTTGAAGAAATGAAAAGCGTTTTCTAAATTTCGTAAAACATATTTACATTTGGCCTTTCACTCCTTTTGCTAATGGAAGAGAGTGTTTCGTCAATAATCTAAAACAGCCAGCAAAATGTCATCAAACCATCATTCTGGACCACGCCGAGATTTCCATTTCTGGAGAAGTAGCAGACTGCCTTTCTAATAATATATAGTTTTGTTAAATCAAGTGGCCGGTGTGTCCTTGAGTTCACCCTGGATCCTGACACAGGTCCCCTCTGTTGGTCTGTCACACCTGGTTGGCAGGAGAGTCAACCCCAAACTGAATATTTTCTAGAAGTAATCCAACAGATAATACCCCCCCACACACACTTAATCTGGGGAGGACTAAATTCTGCAGTTCCTTGTTGGTTTTGAGCTGCCGTGGTAGTTTGCTGTGTATTTTCTATTTTTTTTTTTTTTTTTTTTTTGCGGTACCGGGGATTGAACCCAGGGGCGTTCTACCTCCGCGCTACACCCCCGGCCCTATTTTTTTATACTTTATTTTGAAACCGGGTCTCACAAAGTTGTGGAGGGCCTCACTAAGTAGAGAGAAAGAGAGAGAGAGAGAGAGAGAGAGAGAGAGAGAGACAGGGCGAGAGAGAGATAGAGAGAGCTGAGGCTGGCCGTGAACCCGGATCCTCCGGTCTCTGCCTCCCAAAGTACTGGGATTACAAGCGTGCGCTGCCACGCCCGGCTGCTGTGTATTTTCATGTGACTTTTTATGCAAGGAGGTAAGTGTGCTTTACATGTATTATCTTATTTAGTATCCCTACTGCTTGACAATTACTGTTGGCTCCACTTTCTATTTGGGGAAATCAAGAGTTCAGAATTGTTTGGGAGCAATAGTCCAGGAGAGGGAAAGAGTAAATCTCACAGAAAATATTCAGCAAGATTCAGAGTTCTTGAGTGCTTCAGTTGCAGAAGACCCAGAGTTCGTCTGGTTAACCCCCTTGTTTTAAGGACGAGAACGGTGACAGTAGAGCCATTTCAGTGTTCTTGTTAGTGAACTTAAATTCTTTTCAATTTCGTTTTCATTTCCTGAGTTTGAAATGAGAATTCTTACACTAGCTGTTTTCTAATAATAGAATTCTCATAACCACTAACGGGAGTTTGCCAAGATGAATGGAGCTGTCTCCCCTCTGATGTCTAGCCAGCGCACTGGGAGAGGGGTGTGGGCTCGAGCTGGAACCTGGATCCGACCCCCGATGTGGCACTTACTCTGAGGTCAGTAAGCGGGCCTAAGACCTGTTGCAGAGTGTCGCCAACTCTAAAATTAGGGGTTGGACTCAATCTCTCAAGCATTCTTAGAGTTCTAATGTGCCACAATTCTCACTTTCTTTATATACATTTTTCAAATGCATAATACATACATATGTCATAGATATGCAAATTCGCAGACACTGTAAAGAGAGGAAGAAAGCAGAAACTTGAAATGGAACATTACGTTATATTTGACTATATTTCAAAGTTACGTGATGTTCGACACTTCTTAATTCTTTACCTTCTAATAGGCAATGCATTCTGAAGTGCTTGGTTTGGTTTCTGTTACTTTCATAAAGTTTGGAGAGTTTGTGCTTTCAAATAAGCATCCAATTCTTCTATCATTATCATTATTATTATTATTATTATTAGTGGTGGTACTGGGGATTGAACCCAGGGAGATTCTACCTCTGAGCTATACCCCCAAATCTTTTTTAAATTTTTTGTTTTTTTTTTAAACAGGGTCTCGCTACATTGCTGAGGCTGATCTTGAACCTGCAGTTCTTCTGTCTCAGCCTCCCAAGTACTGGGATTACAGGTGTGCGCCACCACGCCCGGCCAGGTTCTCCTAATTAGGTAAGTTGTGGTTACCCTTGCTCAGGAGAGGGTCTGGATGGGTCCGTCTTGCAGGTGAAGGAAGGGAAGGTGGGAGGGGCATCTCGTTGAAGGCTTCTCTTTCAGTTTACTTGGAGTCCAAAGCTGTCGCTCTCCATTGGCATCGCTACCACATTCCTCTCTCTGGTACCTGATTACATCATCACAGAGATTTATGAGCCCTGACTTAAAGATACAGAGGCAGGATGAATGGCGAGAAGTTCCAGGGCCACAAACATTTTCTTCAAAAATTAGCCCAAGGTGGGGAGGAGGGAGAAATTCACCTCACTAAACTCTCATTTCACCCAAATAATGCATTGCAAGCCTCCGACTGAGCCCAGGAATTCATCTTAAGGCGATCCTGTTCCAAACCCCATTGGTAAATCCAGTCTGTGGGCTTCGGGGGGAAGGAGGAAGGACTGCAGAGTGCTCCCCAGTGCGAGCAGCCAGCCCCTCAGTAGGACCTTGCCAGCCTCGGAGACGGCGCACAGGTAAATATGAAATGGCTGTGAGCAGGAGAGTCCACTGCCACAGACACAAAGTTGTGTGCTGTGCGTCCCTGGTGCAATCCCAGGAGAGCTGATGTCCAGCGGCAGAGGTGTCGCCTTAACCCTTCACGGGGGCAGTGAGTCTGCAGGTCCCCGAGACAAGGACCATGACATTTCCTTAGCACACCCTACCTCGGATGCATTCCACGAGCTGGGAACCAAATACTCAACCATGTCAGTTTATAATGGCTTGTGAAGAAGCCACAGGAGGAGGCAGCTCGGGGAAAAGGCAATAGGAATCCATCAATGCACCAATCAATACTTACTGTGTGTACCACGTACGAGAGACTATGATGAGACGTGGTAAGAAGTAAGAACCGAGTGACACACAGGAGGTTCCAGCTGTCCTCAGTCTTCCAATCTAGCTGAGAGGGTGCGATGTATCCTTACCTGTAGAAAGAGTGATACCGGGCAGACCATAGCGTGTCCGCGTGAGTGATGGAGACGGAGGTCGGTGGGAGCTCACAGGGGGAGAGCCCGAGGGCTGTAGGAATCAAGAAATGCTTCAGAAGTTGCCTTCGATGGAAAGGATTCTTGGAGACGGATGCAGGTGAAGGGGTGCAGAGTCACTGGGAAGAGAAACTGGCAGGGGTGAAGGAGCAGGTGGCAGAAAGCAAGAGAACAGGCAAGGTGGCTCCTGAGAGACTTACTTAGAAAAGAGTTGGAGAAGCCAGGCGCGGTGGCAAGTGCCTGTAATCCCAGTATTTAGGAGGCCGAGATGGGAGGATCGCAGGTTTGAGGGCAGAGCACTGTAGCTTAGCAAGACCCTATTTCAAAATAAAACAGGCTGGCCGGGCGTGGTGGCGCACGCTTGTAATCCCAGTACTTTGGGAGGCGGAGACTGGAGGATCCAGGTTCAAGGCCAGCCTCAGTTTTCTCTCTCTCTCTCTCTACTTAGTGAGGCCCTCCGCAACTTCATGAGACCCGGTTTCAAAATAAAGTATAAAAAATAGGGCCAGGGGTGTAGCGTGGGGGTAGAACGCCCCTGGGTTCAATCCCCGATACCGCAAAAAAAAAAAAAAAAAAAAGGAGAAGGAAGGAAGGAAGGAAGGAAGGAAGGAAGGAAGGGAGGGAGGAAGGAAGGGTTTTGTGGAGAGACCAAAGAGGGATGCAAATTTAAAGTTGGAAAAGGCGCTGAAAAAGAGAGGAAATAACTAGTTTATTAAGCACCTACCAAGTCCCAGCCTCTGTGCTAAACATTCTCCATCTGTTATCCCACTTGATCCTCAAATAGTTCCTATGACCAATATTACTACTCCCATTTTACAGAGAAGAAGCAGGCTCATGGGCATGAAGTAGATGGAGCCCGAGGGCCAGCCTGATTCTTCTGACTTCAAACCTCCTGCTTTTCCTATTAGTCTATTTAGGTGCTAATTTTCTCATCTGTCATACTAGAGAGCTAGGCTCTGTAGGTTTTAAGGTTCATTGTAACTTCCAAGTATTATGTGTCTGTCGTCCTCAATACACAGAGAAGAAAAGAGCGACAGCCAAGGGAGTTGGGAGGAAGCGGGAAGCCGGAGTGCTCCGCAGAGCCCTGGAGGCTGAGGAGGAATTCTGGGTGAGAGTGCAACCCACCCACGCTCTCCCCTTGCCTCGTTCCCTGTGCTGTTCTCTAATTAGGGCCGTTGGAGTCCAGGCCCTTCAGACCTAGCTCAGAGAAGATACCGTGGAGGCCACTGCCCCTGTCAACCACAAAGATTAATCCAGAAACTGGCTGGGCCAAGGAAACAGTTCAAACAATTCTGTGTACATTTATGAAGCTATCGATACCAATTTCACTATTATAAACAGGGAGGAGGAGTGAGCGGGCAGAATCCAGTGCTGTGTGCATGCATGTTTCTATCACACTAAACCTCAGTATGATGTATGGTTATCATGCACCAATAAAAGTATATTTTAAAAAAAAACTTGTCTCAGGCTGAGGAGGAGCTTTCTCTGCTCTGTGTGCTTCCTGTCCCCACCCACAGCTTGCAGAGTTGCTGAGTGACCTTTCCAAAACAGAGAAGGACAGACATCCGGACTCCTTATTTCAAGCATAGAGCAGACCCCCCCTCCTTATCCACAGGAAATGCACTGCCAGACCCCCAGTGGATGCCTGGAATTGAGGAGATAAACTGATACTATATAAACTATGTTTCTATTGTTCTTACTGTAGATCTTAGTCATCTCAACATATACTTTTTTCTATTTTGTGTTAAATTGAGAAATTTCACCTTTTTGCTTTACAGCTTCTGTTCAACATATTCATAATGCCAACCCAAACTACTCTTGAACTTTGGGGCCATTTTTAAGTAAGAGAAGAGTTATTTGAACACAAGTACTGTGATACCATGACAGATGATCTGATAACCAAGACTCCTGCTACTAACGGGAGAGTGGCATATACAGTGTGGATACACTGGATGAAGGGATGATTCCTATCCCGGGCAGACAGAGTGAATGGCCCAAGTTTTCATCACTCCAATCAGAACGGTGTGTAATTCAAAACTACGAAGTAAGCTGGGCGTGGTGGTGCATGCACATAATCCCTGTACTTGGGAGGCTGAGACAGGAGGATCTGGGTTTGCGGCCAGCCTCAGCTACTTAGTGAGGCTCTCTGCAACTTAGTGAGACCCTGTTTCAAAATAAATAATTAAAAAAAAATAGGGCTGGAGGTGTAGTTCAGAGGTAGAATGCCCCTGTGTTCAATCCCCAGTACTGCAAAAAAAAAAAAAAACTACCAAGTATTCTGGTGTTTTCCATTTAATATTTTTAGACTGCAGTTGACCACATATGACTAAAACCATAAAAAGTGAAACCACGGATAAAAAGGGGGGGCACTGGATTTCTTCCCCCAACATATGACTGGATAAATAAGAAATTCTAATGAGTACATACTGGGGGAGGAAATAAAAGGGGGAAAGAAGAAGGAATCCTGAACAGACAAGGAAAAGGGGACCAGTGGGGAAAAAAAGCATCCCGGGCCTATGAACGGGCACAGCAAAGTAGAGTTCTAGAACCCTGTGTGAACATGACGTAATGATAAACGTTGGTGCATGGCGAGAGTGAGTGGACTCAGGCGTGAGGAACCCAGGTAAGCAGGATCCTACCAGCAAAGGGTGCTGCATGCCCGCGTGGAACGGAGAAGTCTCACCCAACCTTGTCCACGACACAGCCCATTCTGAGGGAAAGCCGGAAATGAGATCGTGTGTTTGTGTATACTTTGTATATGCGTTCTGGGAAACTTCTAACCACACTTGAGTTATTCTATCACCCTTTTCTACTCTAGCACCCTGTGTCAATTTTATTTTTTTTTCTTTTTGAGATATCTGGATTCCATAGAAAAAGAAAACCTAAAAAAATCCAGGACCACAAACTATTCATGGCTCTAATTTCCTAACGCTGAGATGGAGCCTTCCAGTCTCTGAAAAGGGTGTATTGATATATTGAGACTAATAAATCAGGATGGAGGATTAATCCATAATTTATCCTCTAAATGCTTTAAACTGCTGGGGCAAATAAAACGCAGGCCAATGGTGCTTCACCTGGCCTGGGCTCAGTATTAGCTTTGTTTCCTCGTCTCCCTCTGATGGCTGTGGGAGTCGAGGGCTAATGGCTGAGAGATGGCAGTGGCATAGAGCCCCGGTCAGCCAGGACCCACCTGAGTACGCAACCATTCCGAGGATGCTCTTCAGTTCATTAATAGGAATACATGGAGGAAGCCATGCTAAGCTCCCTGGTGTGAATTTTTCATTTCCTCTATTTTCCCCCTAATGGACACTTGCTTTGTCCGACTTGCATTATGGTGGAGTTATAAATATAGACGTGAAATATTGATTGCTTGTCTCAGCTCGTCCACGCTGTGTGTGGGATCACACTAGCTCCCTCCCACTCCACACAGCGACAGAGACCCAGGCAGGTGGGGGATGTGAGCGCTTCCAGGAACCCGGGCTCCTTGAACGGCTCTTCAGCTGAAATCTGTCTGTACCCAGCATTTCCCATGTGACTATTTCAAGAACAGAAAGAAATTCTGGGATAGACGTTTTTCCCATGAAAAATGAGTGCCCTGTCATCCTGCGAATCTTTCCCTTCCCACCCACGGAGCTGGTCAGCCTCCATTCATTTGGGTTCCACAGGCATGCAGAATAACTGGTGGTGGCCTGGGCAGCGGCTGGGAGAGGCTCACCACCACCCGGCATCGCCGCGGCGCTCAGCTGGGAAATAGCAAGCAAGCAGCAGAAGGATAACCCAGTTTGTTTGGATTCCAGGCAGAAAGCAAGTAACGCGTTCCCTAGATGTCGGGTCCAAATAACCCCCAAACCAAACAAAGCAAGAGGAGGCGTTTCCCAGGAGCAAGCAGCTGCTGAGTCCCCTAAACTTGTTCTTGGACAGAAACTTGATTAGTTTTAGATGTGGAAGTCTAGTGGGTGTTCCTTTGACTGAGTTATAAAAGTTAACATCACCAATATCTGGACAAACCGACATCAAGACCCTCCTGCTGTGATTCATGGCAAAGAATAGAACATCGCTTCTGCCAATTTTGGCATTTCTGCCCCAAGTTCATAACAGAATCTAGGCATGAAGAATTATCAGCAAACCAAATTGAAGGGTGTTCTGGAAAATAAGGGATCTTGTTCTTCAACAGGCTAAGGTCAAGAAAGATACGAAAGACCAAGAAACTGTTCCCGATTAAGGAGACTAAAGAGACATAAAATGTAGGATCCTGAACTGGATCCCATCTCTGTGAAAGACAATGTACAAGTGGTAAAATTTGAGCATAGATTGTAGATGTGATAATGGTATTGAGAGAGAGAGAGAGAGAGAGAGAGAGAGAGGGAGAGAGAGAGAGAGGAGAGAAGGAGAGAGAGAGAGAGAGAGAAAGAAAGAAGAAGAAGAAGAAGAAGGAGGAGGAGGGGAGGAGGAAGGGGAGGGGGATGATATAGCAAATGTAAAAAAAAAAATGTTATTCTGGGGGAAACCACATAAAGGAGTTTCCTGTAGTATTCTTGCAACTTGTATTCTGGCAGTTTGAAGATAAATAAAACAAAAAAGTCCCGAAAAGGTGTCCCAGTATTAAATGTAACAGAACCAGCACTACGGTTATCAGTTTTTCCTTCAAGAAGGAAATTTAAGAATCTGGAGAGAAGATTCCAGCAGCCCTGACTTGGAGGAGTCTTGTCACCTGAGCGGCCCTTCGAAGAAGTCTCTGGAAGGTGACCCACAGCAGATGGGGGGGATACCGGTGGATCCCGAGTACCCCTGGCCCGTGCGCCAGTTGGCCACTGTGTCTCCTGGCCCGACCCCTGTGCAACCTGATGCCTGGAAGTGGACATCAGCACATAGCTCCAGGAAATGGCGCTATGGTCTCAAAAGATATACTATTATCCCATTTAAATAACATTCTTGAAAAGACAAAACTTTAATATACATTTTTTTTTTTGGACTGGGGACGGAACCCAGGGGCATCTTCCCTCCAAGGCTACACTCCCAACCCTTTTCGTTTTTTATTTTGTTTTGAAACAAGGTCTCTCTAAGTTGCTGAGGGTCTTGCTAAGTTGCTGAGTCTGGCCTTGAACCTGCCATCCTCCTGTCTCAACTTCTCAAGTACTAGGTACAGGCATGTACCACTCTGCTTGGCTGAAGACAAAACTTTAGTGACAGAGAAACTCACAGTAGCTTCCAGGGGTTGGAGGTGGTAGGGTGACTACCTGAGGGGAGTTTGAGGGGGTCTGGGGAGGAGTTATACAACTGCTCCTGGTTGTGGTAGCGCCTCTAGGATTTTACCCAGCTGTTCAACCTCAGAGACCTGTGCATCCAAAGCTGATTTTTCTGTAGGTAATTTTCTAAATTAAATTTGAAAAAGGAGAAAAAACTCAGCTGTGATTTATTTAAGAATAAGTTTGTTTGCCTCCTAAATAGAAAGACAGATGATTCAAAAGAATCACTGAGATCCAGCAGCTAGGACTCGGGGGCAATTCATCTTGTCGTCCTGTTGTCCTGTGGCTTGGGTAATTTGGAGAAAAACACCCACCAACAGAAACCAGACAGTTTGGGGTTCAGCAACTTCCCCGACTCCGCAGGCACCTGCTGGAAACGATCCTCCTAGGAGTTTCCCAGAGAGGAAGGGATCCTGCTGGGCGTGCGTGCATGGGTGTTCGATGGCTCCGGATGAAGGCCACCTCTGGTTACGGAGGCTGGAGACATTTCAAGTGGAGCAGGCGATAAGGGTGAGGAGCTGCTCAGGAGACCAGCTGCCACACTCCCAAGTGTTCCTGCAAGATGGGATGATCTTAATGACTCCACCTGGTCCAGAGAATGACCCTCGCTCTTCTGGGGTCAGACAGTGGGTCTTGTCATTGCCTCCAGTTGACTCAATGCAGAAAATTGAGTGAAAATCCTTCATAGCTTCTATCTACACTTAAAATTGTGAGCTGTTGTAAGCTGTGCAGCTATAAACACGGTATGCATGTGCCCCTATGGTGTTCTGATTTTAATTCTTTTCATAAGATCCTGAGGAGTGGTCTAGCTGGGCCGTATGGTGGTTCCAGGTCTTTTGAGGAACCTCCAGACTGATCTCCACAGTGCTTGCACTAACTTGCAATTCCACCAACAATGCACAAGAATTCCTATTCCCCCACATCCTCACCAGCATTTATTATTTCTATTTTTTTTTTTTTTGCGGTACTGGGGATTGAACCCAGTGGCATTTTATCTCCGAGCTACACCCCAGCCCTATTTTTTATTATTTATTTTGAAACGGGGTCTCACTACGTTGCAGAGGGCCTCACTAAGTAGCTGAGGCTGGCCGCGAACCTGCGATCCTCTGGTCTCAGTCTCCCAAGTACTGGGATGACAAGCGTGCGCTACCCTGCCTGGCTTATTATTTCTATTCTTGTTCATTGCAGTTCTAACTGGAGCTGGATGGAATATCACTGTAGTTGATTTGCATTTCCCTGATGGTGAATGACCTTGAACATTTTAAAAATATATTTACTGGCCGTTTGTATCTCTTCTATTGCAAAGTGTCTATTCAGTTCAATTGCCCATTTTTTTATTGGGTTATTTAGTTTTTTGGGTTTTTTTTTTTTTTGCAGTACTGGGGATTGAACCCAGGGGCATTCTACCTCTGAGCTACACCCCCAGCCCTATTTTTTATTCTTTATTTTGAATCAGGGTCTCACTAAATGGCAGAGGGCCTCACTAAGTAGTTGAGGCTGGCCATGAACCTGGATCCTCCGGTCTCAGCCTCCCAAGTACTGGGATTACAAGCATGCGCCACCACGCCCGGCTTGGGTTATTTAGTTTTTTTAAGAGTTAAGTTTTTTAAGTTCTTTGTATTTTCTTTTTTTTTTAATATACTTTTACTGGTACACTGTAGTCTCCCACTATAATGTAGTTCAGAGTGATAGGGACACACACACACAGCACTTAGCGAGCTGTGTATATATATTCTTGATATTCTTGTAATATATTCTTGATATTAGTCCTTTGTATATGCTTGATATTAGGCCTCTATCAGAGGAGCGGCTGGCATGTTTGTATCTCTCTGAACCTCACTGTGATGTATAGTTACAATGCACCAATAAGAGATAAATAACCAACCAATAAATACATTTTTTTTAAAAAAATGATGAGTTGGCACTCTTTTTAGAATCATCAGTTTCCTTCGCCAGGCTGCGTGGTCAACCGCTGGCTGGCAGTTGGTCCCTCTGCGTTCCTCTAGCACCTTCGTCAGGACAGGTGTCGCACAAGGTGCTGCACATACAAAGCTAAATCATGCGTGCCCTCTGCATCCAGCAGCTCAGGCCTCCGCAGAGCTATCGCCGCAGGGAGCAGAATGTAACGGGAAGGTGACAGGTCTCCCAGGCCCGGTGGCCCTGAGTCTCCACATTGTGATTCAACAAAATAAGATCAGGTGCAATCGGTCACTCTCTCAGGTGAACTGTTTAGCAAAAATTATTATACCTGATTTTGACTATACTGAGGAAAAAAAAAAACTATAAAACCCTAGAATTAGATCCCAACTGATTATTCCAAAGAGGAATTCCCCCCTTCCCCTAGGAGGTTCTAGCCGCTATCAGAGAACTAATGATTCCCCGCAGACCCGAAAGGGGGTTCCCTTTATTCTCAGCCTGCACTCAATGATTTTACTCCTCTTCATACCTCTCTGTTCTCTTGTGTGGCTCAACATACTGTCCTCATCTCTCACCTGCTGCGGATCGGGGCCAGGATCTGAGTGGCAGATCCTAATTCTCTCCCTCCTGCCCATCGCCAGCAGGTAGCTCAGCACTTTGCAAAACTTTGCGAATGATATTGCAAATTATTATAGCTTGCGTTCGTGAGAAAGTGGGGTGACGGAAGGAGAGCAGGAAAGAGAGAAAAGACAAGACTTAGGGAACGGAGTGGGGCTTAAGCTTCTTGGAACTTGGAGTTTCTTTAAGTGCCCCTTAACTAAAGCATATTTTTAATAGGCTAGTACAAGAAATGTAGTTTTTAACAGAAACAAGTGAATTTTAGTTTTCACTCTTGCTTGTTAGCTATGCTATCTTTATAGGGTAATTACATACCGGCCTCACGGTTTTTAAATTTTTTTTAGGTACTCAGGACTGAACCCTGGGGTGTTCTACCTCCAAGCTATACCTCTTTTTATTTTTTATTTTGAAACAGGGTCTCTTGCTAAGTTGCTGAGGGTCTCACTAAATTTCTGAGGCTGGCCTTCAACCTGTGATCCTCCAGTCTCAGCCTCCCAAGCACTGAGTTTACAGGTGTGCGCCTCAGTTTTCTCAATCATAAAATGAAATGTTTGTTCTAGGGAATTTGTAAACAATCTGCTGTCCATCGATTCCTGTATTTCTTGAGATGCAAAGTCTCTCTTTTTGGACCTCCACCCTTTACTTTGTAATTTGTCTTACCATTTTCTTTTGACTACTAAAAGGACTCTGTGGAAACTCCCAGGGTGAGAGGCGCTCTCCCACAAACATCCTATCATGTATGTTTCCTCTCAGGGCCTCTGACATTCCACATGTTTTCAAAGGTAATTGGAAATACTGGAGACAATTTCAGACTCATTATTGTGTTAGCCAAGAAAATAGCTAATGACGACTTTAGCTATTTGGCTGATCATAGAACCCATTAGTTCAATTAAGTAAATCAAATAGGAAAAAAAAAAACATTTAGACTTAAAAAGCCACCCACTACAACCTGCTACTTGCTGGTGAGCCTGCTATTTCATGGGAAATCCAAATTGTTTGTTCATTCTATAGAGAAGAAAATGTCCAGGCCATGTGATTTAGCAGATGATGTGATCAAGATAGGCTTTATAACTTAAGCCCGATATATGTTAAATAACATTTTTAAGAAAGCGGGGAAGACTAAAAGCCACCCGTGCAGCTCAGGACTTGAGCTTGGCTGGGGGTTTAGTTCACTGTGCCGAGGCAGGTCTGAGACGGAGCACGTGGACTCTCTTCCCTTAAAGGGTTTTCTTCAATACTGGGAGGTGTGTAGGTTTGGGTTTGCAAGAAGGCAAGAAGCCGGGCGTGGTGGCGCACGCTTGTAATCCCAGTACTTTGGGAGGCAGAGACTGGAGGATCCGGGTTCGCGGCCAGCCTCAGCTCTCTCTCTCTCCCTCTCCCTGTCTCTCTCTCTCTCTCTCTCTCTCCTCAGTGAGGCCCTCTGCAACTTTGTGAGACCCGGTTTCAAAATAAAGTATAAAAAATAGGACCGGGGGTGTAGCGCGGAGGTAGAACACCCCTGGGTTCAATGCCCGGTACCCCCCCCAAAAGAAGGCAAGGGACTAGCATTGGGAGGAATATTTGTGAACCCCAACCTTCAAATTCCAGATGTTGACAGCATTCAGATACTAAGTAGGCACTTAAGCTTTCAAAGACCCAGGCCACAAGACATGCTGAGGTTGCCTTGCAGCTTTACGTTATTCAAGTGGACAGATTACAGGATGTTTGGGGTGACCGCGGGAGAGAAAAGGATACCACGACTTGTATTATTAATATTTATCGTATAGTCATTATATTTAGACCATGCTATTGCCAGAGAGAGTTGGTCCACTGAATAAGTGCTCCATTTTGATGGACCAGTGAATATTTCATCCGATTAAAACTTGAGCAGCTGATGTAACCAGGGGCGTGCTGGGAAGTGGGGCGACTGGCTTTCCAGCGCCGGTGTGCGGCATCTGCTGATTCTGAGAGTGCGCGGGCCCCTTCCTCCAGGGCTGAGCTCGAGCTACCAGCGTGATGTCATCTGGCTTCGCACTTCAGCTGGAAAGTCAACCATAATGTCTCTAGAGAGACGGTGCAACTGCTCCAACGCACTCACTACGCACGTGACGTAAGCTGCAGGATAAGAAGAGGAGTGGCGTGGTCCCAACTGGATTCCAAGAAAAGCCTTCTCAGACCACCACGCACCTAAATGTGTGCTGCGCGGCGACGGGCATCATGAATGGGGTGTGAAAGTGGGCTCACCTTTTCCAAGCACCCCCGGGAAGGAGCCCTTTGGGAAAAGGCTAGACTTTAGGAAGTCTCCACTCTCCATGTCACCTGCTCATGACTGCTATGTGACCAGGGCGAAGGACAGGTCACTCCATTTCCCTGGGAATCATATATAAAATAAACAGATTTCATAACTGAAAAAAAGCATAAAATCTCTATTTCTTCTGTGCAGTGTGCGATTTAGCCCCAGGTCAACTCCGGTGCGGATCATGAAGTCAAGTGCGCTACGGTTTGGATGGAGGGGTGTCCCTTAAGGGACCGTGGGTTCCACACTTAAGTCTCCACTTGGTGCTAATGGGACGTAGTGGGGTGTGGGAAGAGGTGGGGCACAGCAGGTCTTCAGACTACTGGGGGGTGCGCTGAGGGGATCGTGGGATCCCGCCTCTACCTTTCCTCTTTTTCTTCCTGGCTGTGAGGTTGTCGTGGGGGTTGGGGAAGCTGATTCCTTGAGGGGTGCGAGGAGTTCCCAAAGAGGGAACCCCACCTCAGCACTGGCGAGGTCTTTGACTTACATGAAGGAAAAGAATTTCAGCACATGCCACTCAGAGCCACAGACAGGGATTTATTTAGGGAAGTAGGAAATGCACGTTCAAGGGAGAATGTGGGTCACCTCAAGAGGGAGACACGTCTTGGGAGCCCATGGCTCTTCTTTTTAGGGTGGGCATGGGAAGGCATGTGGGGGTGTTCTCATCCAGGAGTCCTGAGGCGGTTTCTGGGGTGGGGTGTCTGCTCATCCTTAAGCTCCTCAGGCTGATCGAAGTCTCCATTATCTGATCAATAGATAAGCTGGGGGGTCCCCTCAATTATAGCTTTCTCAAGCTATCTGTCTTGTTAACAATGCACAGGGCAATTATAGTTTCTTCCGGTTAACTCTAGGATCTACAGACTTCCCAGGAATTTGGAGGAGACAGGCCTGGAAAAGAGAACTGGTTTGGGGAGTAAAGGGTTAGGGTTAGGGTTAGGTTCTTATATAGTTATCTTTTACTTCTCCTTCCTGTCTCCTTTCTATGTATTTCTTCTATCCTACATCAAGATGAGTAGTTTTTCTCCACCACACACTCCCTCCATGACGTGCTCCTCCCAGGCCCCAAAGCAATGGGGCCGACCATGGATGGAAACTTCTAGAACAGAGCCCTAACAACCTTTTTCTTTGTATAAATTGATTATCTCCTGTATTTGTTATAGTGATGGAAGGCTCCCCAACACACAAGTGTCCGTAGCCAGCCGGTCCTGAAACGTGAATGATTACCATCAGCGGGGGTAGGAAGTGTCTCATGCTCCCCCAGGGACTTCTGGGGGGCTGACTTCCCAGGAGTGGGGACGATCCGCTTTCCCCAAGGCCGCCTCCTCCGTCTGCCAATGATGTCCTTCTTGGCTCGCCCGGAGTGTGTCTATCCCGCCTTTGCCGCAGTGAGTGGAGCAGCATGAGGGCGTTTTCCTACCACGCTTCCCCTTTCACCTGCAGATCACGCGGGGGTCATGTTCGGACATTTGTGCTGAAATGCTCATTGCCAGGGCAACCCAGGAACATCCAACTGGAAGGAAAAAACACATACGATGTAATCCGCTCGTGTCGCGATGCTCTGTAATGAAACGAGTCACTTTTCATTGTCTACTGAACTGCGCCCTACCGTGCGCTTTTTATTGATATGTATCTATACACTTAGCTATTTAAACATCACTTTGGTTCAGTCTCCTCGATGGATATCTGTTGAACGATACATGTATGCATGAATGAATGAATGAATGAATGAAGTTATGTCTGTGTGAGTGGGACTCATTGTCCAGCCTTCAGGGCAATGCTATGTTTTCCCCATTTCCATACTTTTTAGATCCTCTGCTTATTTCTAGAGAATGGCTAATAGCTTCTTGCACCGTCGGGGGGATCTTGGCGGAAAAGTCGCACTCTTTACCTGTGGACTCCCTTCCAGAAACACAGGATCGGAGAGACGGAGAGAGGCGGCCACATGCCACGCGATTGGGAACAGTTGGCGGAGCAGCAAGTGAACTAGGGTAGGTGGCATTTGTCTCTACTTGACGCTCCGATCGGAAGCTTGTACAACAGATGTACCGGGGCTGGAGAGTGGTGGTGCTCATTTGGGGAGGTGAAAATTTCGGGGAACCGTGCGGGCCGCGTCTAGCAGAGGGAGCCCCGAGCCGCGGGCGGCTGGACCTGCTGGCCCTGCTGGGTGGGTTTCCTCCGGCAGCCTTTGAACCATTTGCCCTGCTAGAGGCAATGGCAAACGTTGCTAATTTAACTTTTTTTTTAAATAAGGCGAGAGTGCCAGAACTAGATTGGATGGAACTTTTCACAAACACTGCGGCTTTGTGTTTATTTCTGAGTAAATTTTAATCTCCATCTTTAGAAAATCTGGCACCCTGGGAACCTTCTGTGTTGTTGCTTTTAATTATAAAAATGTCATGAAAATACTACAGTCCTACTGCTGCTTCTTTCCGCCCTGCGGTCAATGTGACATCTACTTTTGTATGTGTAGGACTGGATGTTTTTCTTATCTCTCTTTTTATTTTTCCCTCGACTCTTCTTTCATTCACAATACCCATTCCAGCTTTCTTATTTCTCCAAGTAAGACAACACCACCGACAATCCTCAGGGAGTTGTAGGTACAATCATCCATTTAACATACTAAATACATTCTTCTCAAGATCGTAGGATATATTTCCACAACGGAAATGGTTTAAAAAAATCCCAATTATCAACTCAGTTTTGGCCTTTAACCTTGTAATTTTAATCAATGTGTATATTTAATTTAAATGGGACAGATACAAGCTTTCTGGCCTTATTTGACCAATGAGAAGTTGAAATCACATAGACCTTTTTATTCCTTGAAATTGAAAAATATGGGAATCTATAGAAGATGTTATATTTTGTTTTTTAAAAGAAGTTGGTAGGGAGGTATGTCTGTTTCTAATTATACAAACTGGTTAAGAAAAAGAATTTAAGTCATCTGATATTTTCCCTTTCATTATTTATGATTTAAACCAGCTCATCTTTTCCCTTTCATTATGTACATGATGTCTAATAACTGGTCTGATTGAATTTCGACATTTGCACTGGGTTTCTTCTGTCTTCGTGTGTGTAGAACAACTGTCTAAAAGAGTCATATGCCTCACTGTTGTGTTTTTGTTTTGTATGAAATCTAGCACTTCAAGAGGCAATTTCTCTATATCCCCCCATTTTTATCATCTGCTTATGCCCATAAAATAATGCAAATTAGTAATAAAGTCCACAGGCCTGACCTCAAATCATATATTGCATTTTAAGAGGAATGTTTCAGGCCGGGCGTGGTGGTGCACGCTTGTAATCCCAGTACTTGGGAGGCGGAGACTGGAGGATCCGGGTTCGCAGCCAGCCTCAGCTACTTTGTGAGGCCCTCCGCAACTTCGTGAGACCTGGTTTCAAAATAAAGTATAAAAAATAGGGCCGGGGGTGTAGCTCGGAGGTAGAATGCCCCTGGGTTCAATCCCCGGTACCGCAAAAAAAAAAAAAAGAGGAATGTTTCATCAGTGATAAAAAATTATTTTTATTCATAACCTGGACTCTAAATCCAATGAAAGGATGTGGGTATATTTCTTTGTAGAGAATGGGAAAATTTAGAATTATCCCATCAATATCTGCTATTGTCTAAATGGTCCCAAAGGCTTCAGCATGTTAGCAAATGTTAGCAAAACTGGGTCACCAAAGACATCAGCCTTGTACCTAGAAGAAAACTTCCTGTCCCCATCACACAGTGTGGCCACTTAAAAGAGAGAAACGCTATAGGAGGACTAATTAGAAAACCCTTCATATGAGAGAAAACATAAGATGCTTGGCTTTCTGAAACTGGCTGGTCTCACTTAGCATATTTTCTAGTTCCATTTATTTTCCTATGACATAATTTTCTTCTTTTTTTTTGCGGTAACGGGGATTGAATCCAGGGGTGTTTTACCTCCGAGCTACACCCCCGGCCCTATTTTTATACTTTATTTTGAAACCGGGTCTCACGAAGTTGCGGAGGGCCTCACTAAGTAGCTGAGGCTGGCTGCGAACCTGGATCCTCTGGTCTCTGCCTCCCAAGTACTGGGATTACAAGTGTGCACCACCACGCCTGGCTCAGTTTTGTTCTTCTTCATGATTAAAATTCCATTGTGTGCATATACTCCATTTTTGTTATTCATTCATTTGTTGATGGATACCTAGGTTGGTTCCATAAATTGACTATCGTGAATCATGCTACTATAAACATGGATATGCATGCATCACTATACTATTCTGATTTTAATTCCTTTGGAAAGATATTGAGGAGTGGTCTAGCTGGTTCCTATGGTGGTTGCATTCCTAGTCTTTTGAGGAAGCTCCATACTGATCTCCATAGTGGTTGTACTAATTTACCGTCCCACCAACAGTATAAAAGGGTTGCTATTTCTCCACCTCCTCATCGGCATTTACTATTGTCTGTCTTCTTGATGATTGCCATTCTAATTGGAGTTAGATGGAATCTTGGGGAAATTAGAACAAAGATAGGAAGCAAAGGGAACATCAGTCAAATGAGGAGAGAAACCCGTGGAATAGTGGAAGGGGGCTGGGAGAGGGAGGTGGGGAGGGGAAAAAGAGGACTGAGGAAGGGAAGAGTTCAAATAAGGTGAGGTTCATACAAGAAGGCTTTACACCAATCTCACTAACACGCATGGGGGCACAGGGGTGGGATGGGTATACGAAGGAAGGAAAATATGCCAAGTGGTGTGTGCATGTATGTTTGGTTCACTTTGAACCTCACTATGATGTATACTTACATTGCACCGTTAGAAGTATAAAATTTAAAAAAAGAAAGAAAACCCTTCATGATTGCAAAACTGGGAAGGTCCTAGGATGGCAGCATCGGAAACAGCTTTTCTAGGTTTGATTTGATTTGATAGCATGGCTTTCTTCATGCTCATCCCCACATACAATTTATTAACGTCACTGATAGGAATTGGTATTTCCTCTGCCTTGAGTTTTTATATAGCCATGAATTAATTCCCAGATGCCAATGTGAGCATTTTCCTTTTCATACATCATATTTGGGAAAACAGCTGCAAATATTACTCCGTGTGCCGTACACACCCACTCACCACCAGCTCTTGTCTCCAGAGTGGAGTAAGTGACCGTTGAAGTGACTCACCCACCCTTCACCCACATGGTGTGTCAACAGTAAATTGTCTCAAGATTGGTTCAGGTTACTACACTAATGGGAAAAAATAAAATTGGGCAGAAAATAATAAAGTCTGCGTCTTTTTCTTTAAAAAATATACTTTTGTATTTTATCAGTCAATAATCATAAAACTTTCAAGCTGTAAAAAAATGTTAGCGATCATAAAATAAAGGCAGGAGTGCAAATGAATCACTCTGGTATATCATGAAGATTCTGAACTTGGGATCAGGACTCTTGGCCGATCAAATGTTTTATGAACAAAGAAAGTGCCATGGTCTCTGCAGTGTCTGTTAAAAGTCTTTTTCCAGGATGCCAAGGTGATACATAGAATGAGTTCTGAAAGGGACGGAGCTTTGAGAGTACAGTTCAGGGATCTCCAAGTTCTTGGATTATAAACCCCCATTTTATTTAATTTTTAGATGTCTAACATAACTAAAGGTACTGACCAACGGGCTATAAAAAATTAAATGGGACTCAAATAAATCCACTGGGGCTGAGAAAGAAAGTTACATGAAATTTTTATATTTTTACTCAGATTATAAAATGTGTAAGTGAGGGAAATATGTAAGTAAGTGAATATTCAAGTATAATTAGTGTAATAAAAACACTATTACAAAGAAGAAAATAACCCCTTACATAAGAAAATACTATGATACTTATAGACCTCTACTTCTATCACCATGAATGACTTTGGTTTAATACTCGATGTGAAAAAAATGTAGAAATAATATGAAGAAAAAGAACAAAATCACATGTGTTTCCATGACCCTAAAAATTAATATTGTCTTAATAATTTTACATCATTCCTTAGCAAATTGGATCCATCCCGAGATGTTTTCGAACTAATATAATCTGGAAATGCCTGCCATAGAAATTAAAAGACAAAATAGTAATACACAGTGTATCTGAACAAAAGAGATGTCTCTGATTGAACAGAGAAGTTCTGAGCTTGGACAGGCTAACCGAGGGTGTGTTTTAGCTATATGGGTCATTTATCTGAATATTTCCTGAGATCCCTCCATAAGAACAAACGTACCTCCTTTTGATCACTCAGGCATCCCATGGTACTGTTATTACTTGCTCCTAGAAAGATGGCATCTTTCTGGGGATGATCTAGCTCTGCCATGGTTGCTAAGATACAACTGAGGGTTTGAAAAACTATGGAGTACCTAGCCAGGGCAATTAGGCAAGGGAAAGAAATAAAGGACACACAGATTGAAAAGGAGAAAGTCAAACCATCCCTATTTATAGATGAAATGACCTTATATATAGATAAAAGGTAAAGGCTCCACCAACAAATTATTAGAATTGGTAAATGAATTAAATAAAATTGCCTGAAACAAGGCCAACATTCAAAAATCAACAGTGCTGAAGCCGGGCGTGGTGGCGCACACTTGTAATCCCAGTACTTTGGGAGGCGGAGACCGGAGGATCCGGGTTTGCAGCCAGCCTCAGCTCTCTCTCTCTCTCTTCCTGTCTCTCTCCCTCTCTCTCCTTAGTGAGGCCCTCTGCAACTTCGTGAGACCCAGTTTCAAAATAAAGTATAAAAAATAGGGCCGGGGGTGTAGCGCGGAGGTGGAACGCCCCTGGGTTCAATCCCCAGTACTGCCAAAAAAAAAAAAAAAATCAACAGTGTTTCTATATACCAATAACAAACCACCTGGAAAAGAAATTTAAAAAGCAATCACATTTACAGTGGCTACAAAAAAAATTAAATAGGAACAAATTTAACCAAGGTGATAAAAGAACTCTACAAGGAAAATTATGAAACAGTGATAAAATAAATTGTAGAGGACACACACGCACACATTGGAAAGGTATTCCATGTTCATAGATTGGAAGAGTCGATATTGTTAAAGTGTTCATACTACCCAAAATGAACTACAAATTCAGTGCGATCCCTATCAAAACACGGATGACATCCTTCATAGAAATAGGGGGGAAAAAACCAAAACCTTCTAAAACTCACAAAAGACCCTGAATAGTCAAGGGAAAAGAACAAAGCCGGAGACATCATTAATAGCTGACTTCACAACATATTACAATCCAGGCGTGGTGGTGCACACCTGTAATCCAGTACTTGGGAGGCTGAGGCAGGAAGATGGCAGATTTGAGGTCATCTCGAGATAACTTAGTAAGACCCGGTTTCAAAATAAATAAAGGAGTGTGGGGGGTGTAGCTCAGAGGTAGAATGCCTTGGGTTCAATCCCCAATACCAATAAATAAATAAATAAATAAATCCTACAAAGTTATCGCATCCAAAACAGCGTGCTTCAGTCCATGATAGAGTAAAAAAATAAAGTTACATACAAGGAAAAAACAAACAAACAAACAACATAAATGATGGCTTCTCATGTGAATTGATGAGGTCCAGCGGACAATGGAGCAAAATTTTTAAATGGTGTGAACAACAAAACATTATGTCGATCCAGGATTTAACAAAAAGGAAATATATCCTGCAAAATGAGTCTGAAACAAAAATATTTTAAGATAAACAAAAGCGGAAAAAAGTTTTATCAGCAGAACTGAATCATTTAAAAAAAAAAGATAATAGGTATTGTTAAGGCTGAAGATAAATGATACCACATGGAAATTGTAGTCTCCTGGAAAGAATGAAGACCGCTAAAATAGTAACTATAGATATAAAAGATTATGCTTCTTTTTCCTCTTGCAAAATCCTAAAAGAGAGCTATTGGTTTAAAGCTAAACAATCAGACTGTAAGGTAGCACTCATTCAGGATGTAGAAGTGAAAGTATGAAAACATTAGCACGAAGCTTAGGGAGCAAACGGATTCCAGCGTCAGGAGCACACGTGTCTGCTCACGTGTCTGCTCACGTGTCTGCTCATGTGGAGAACTAGGTGTGAGGTGTGAACTGGAGTCAGAGGTGGAAGTGTGAAGTTTGAAGTGTGAAACGGGATAACACTGATCCAGCATGGACTTCGAGTTGTGTGGTGGCTTTCAGTATTTTGTAAAATTGGTTTATTATGGCAGCAATATCCTGATGGATTAGTGTAGAAAAATCCCTGGGCCTGGAGAGATGTCACTTGTGTTCAGCGTGCACCATGTACTTCTCTGTGAATAATGTCTTGAGGATTATGTATCTATCTGTTGGCAGGGCAATTCATGATCTAAAAAAATGTGCTTTGAGTAATGTTCAAGTTTGTATTTTACTTGCAAAATTCCAAATTAAAAATAAAATTACAAAAACTTAATTCTAAAACAAAATGGAATTTGATAAGCTCATTCTCTAATGCTATTTCTTATACTAATCACTAAAAATCACATTTTTATTACATTAAATGAAAATTATCTAAATGCCCAACTAAAAAGATTGTGATAGTCAAAATGAATTTTAAACCTGCAAAGTCCAATTACATGTTACTACTATGTCCTAGATATTAAGATACAACTAAAGTTGAAACTTAAAGGATGGAAAAAGATGCATCCCGGAAAACATTAGCAAAATAAAACAGGCCTGATTATGTTAATGTGAGACAAAACTGACTTCAGGAAGTACAGTACAGATAAAGAGGGACAATTGACATTGCCTTTAGAAACCAACTCATGAGGGATATATGGTATTCTTACAGGCTTTGGACTTAATAATAGACTTAATAATAGACCATCAAAATACACATTGCAAAACCTGAGAGGAGAGAGAGGAACAGACACTTTCACAAGCATAGTTAGGGATTTTAACACGTCCTTAAAGTAATTATAACACCCTCTATACAAAACATCATTCAAGATACAGAAGACTTGAACATTCTCAACCAATCTGGCTGAGTCGACATTTATAGAACACCATAAAGACTTCAGAACACACATTCTCTTCAATCCTGCCTGGCTCAAGATCGTCCTATATTGAGCGGTAAAATAGGATTTAATCAATTCCAAAACAATGAAATTTTACTGCACATGATTTCTGATGACAGCTTAAACTAGAAACCAATTCGATACCTACACAGGTCCCAAATATTTGGAAAATTAATAAGATATTCCTAAATGACACGTGGATTAATGTTTTAATTACAAGTAACTTTTCAAATTTGCATTGATTGACAATTTAAACACAGCACCTTGAAATGTGTAGGATTCAATTGAAGAAGTGCTTAAGATGTAATTTGTCATTTGGAAAGAAAGGGAAAAAAAGCTTAAAGTTAATAACCAAGTCTCTACCTCATTTCGAATAAAATAAGAGCAAGTTAAACTAGAAGTAAAATGAAGAAATAATAAAAAGCAGAACTCGATGGAACGGAGACCAACAGTTGAAGATATCAGCAAAGTCAAAGACCAGTTCTTGGAAAGGCTAACAAAACTGATAATCGCCTAGCAGAACTATTCAGTAAAGAAAGAGTTAAAAAATAGATAGCTAATAATGCAATTCAAAGAGGGCTGGGCATGGTGACGCACACTTGTAATCCCAGTACTTAGGAAGCTGACACAGGAGAATCGTGGGTTTGCAGCCAACCTCAGCTACTTAGTGAGACCCTGTTTCAAAATAAAGAATAAAATGCCGGGCGTGGTAGCGCACCCTTGTAATCCCAGTACTTTGGGAGGCGGAGGCCGGAGGATCCGGGTTCGTGGCCAGCCTCAGCTCTTTCTCTCTCTCTCTCTCTCTCTCTCTCTCTCTCTGCCTGTCTCTCTCTCTCTACTTAGTGAGGCCCTCCGCAACTTCGTGAGACCCGGTTTCAAAATAAAGTATAAAAAATAGGGCCGGGGGTGTAGCGCGGAGGTAGAACGCCCCTGCGTTCAACCCCT
>PVJS01014906.1:0-39668 GCA_004027185.1 Glis glis | reverse complement strand
AAGGAAGGAAGGAAGGAAGGAAGGAAGGAAGGAAGGAAGGAAGGAAGGAAGGGAATACTAACTCTAGGTGCCTGCTAAGCTACCCAATTATTCCAACATGCTCCCCATACTTAACACACAAGTCTCTTCTAGAGCTGATGTCAGAGATAGCTTATAAATTTCACATGAAAATCACTCTCTGCCTTAACATGTTACCTCCTTTTTTGACCAAAAACAGTACTACCCACTTTAAAGAGCCTCCCATGCTGACCCGGTTCCACCGGACTTTGGGCTGTTTTCCTGAACAATCTCACCACACTTTCAAAAGCTGACAGTTTGCCAAGGGTGAAGAGATTCTGAAAAGAATGTGCTGACGGCCTTCTAAGTCGTTCCAAAAGTGGAGTCTCCAAGATGTTTAACCTGTACCAACCAAAACATCGTCAGGTTAAGCAAAAAGTCCCCAGGGTGACTCCCTAATAAACATGCCTTCCGGTAACTGGTTAAAATATAAGCCTTTTATTTGCAGTTACCCCAACGCATTTCTTTCAGTTGGTCAAGTGCTGGCCACGGAGCACACACACAACCCTCTCTCTTCCCACTGCCAGAACTTGATAGGTCAGGAAGACGGACGCTCCACCGCCCAGCTGTCCCCTGCAGCTCCCGAGAGCTGTGGATGAGGACGTAAGTCTTTGAGGCTATTTTAAATTCCCAGCCAAATTAATTTGGCACAAATGCAGCAGGAGTCCCTTCCCTTGCAGGAAATACTTCTGTTACTGTGAATCTGGTACATAAAATAATCCACCCACTGCAGAGCAGAATTAGCAGTGGGGCTTTTGCGCTGGGTTTGTTTCCCTGAAATAACTTCTTGTTCACGGCCAGTGAGGAAGGGTACCAGTGGGCGGCTGCTGAGGGGCTCCCTCAGAGGCTGATCTGGGGGTGTCCCACTCTTCTTCTAGTCTCATCACACCTGTCACCCGAGTTTCGGGGCGGCTGGACGGCAGCTTTAGGCAAGAGATGTGCCCTTAGGCCAGCATGAAAATATGGGTCTACTTATTTTTAAAAGAAAAATTTGAAAATAGTTAAATATGTCTCTAAATGTCACCGCCTTCATGAAGCCTTTTTTCTCCCATTAGAAAGACCTGTGTGTGTTCTCTCTCTCTTCCTCTCTCTGCTACACTCAACAGTCAGTCTTCCCCATGCATGGCAGCTATCCTATGCAATCTTAGAGCTTCACTATTTGCATGTTTGCTTATCTTTGCAATTAGAAGATGATCCTGCATTGGGAGGGCAGGAACTCTCTTCACTTTTCATATCCTCGGCACCAGGAGGACCTCAGTAAGCATCCAATGACGGAGTGGAATTTAGGGATAAAAACAACTTTAAAGATCACTAAGTTCAATCTCCATATTTATAAATAGGAAAACCAGGGTCTAAAAAGGACAAAAGATTTCAGTGGAGTGCTGGTCAGGACTGCCAATTCCCCCTTCAGGTCTCTTTTATTTATTATTATTATTATTATTATTATTATTATTGTTTTCATTATTATTATTATTATTATTAATTATTGTTGTTGTTATTGTTAGGAATTGAACCCAGGGGCATTCTCTGAGGTACATCCCCAGTCCTTTTTATTTTTTATTTTGAAACAGGGTCTAATTAAGTTGCTGAGGGTCTCACTAAGTTGCTGAGGCTGGCCTCAAATCTGTGATCCTCATGCTTCAGCCTCAGGATTTTTTTTCCCCCTGAGGAACTTTACACAACTTTGTAGCACTTGGACCATATACAAATCTTGTTTTCCTTTGTCGACTTAGGAAAATAAAAATGTTTTGGTGTATAACTGGCTTTGCTCACAGGATTGTCTTATTTCTGTATTAAGCATAAAAGTACACTTTGAAGAAAAAAAAACCCAGAAGATCCAGTAATTAAATTTAGTTCTAAATTTATTTTAAATTCTTTAATTTCATCAGAAATGAATCTTTGAAATGTTGAATTTTAAACAATGCAGCAGCCTTTTTTTTTTCTTATTTAAGCAGTTTCTAAGACACAGAAGAAGACAGGAGAAGAAAAGAATTCTCAAGATGTCAGCAGCTAGAAGAAGGCAACTGGCCCTCTGGACCTGGCCCTGCGGGGTCGGCTGCTCGCGGGGCAGCGCTTTTGCCTCGCAGCAACCTGCTCAATGAGTCCACGTTTGGTTCTAAGTGCAGAAGGTCAGTGTCTTTGGCTTCTTCAAGTAGGTCAGTTTGCCAGTCATCCCAGACTTGAGGTGGACCCAGAGCCGAGGCAAACCTCCCTGCCTGTTCACAAGTTAGTGTGTTTCTTCCCTGGGTGCCCTTCCAAAGGTGCATGCAAGCACCGGCCCACTTGTGAAACAACCTGTTTGTATGTTGGCTGCTGCCACAGTGAGGGACAGGGATGACCCAGGAAGTCACCTGAATTCTGTTCAACTGAACGGTTCAGAAATAAGCAGCCCCCAAATACCGTGTGAACAGGATCTCCTCAGACAGGTCAAGGCCACTGGCAAAAATGCACGAGGCATGCAGAAACAGAACGGCTCCCCCCAAAAACGCAAATAAAAATACAAGGAAGAGCCGGGCATGGTGGTGCACGCCTGTCATCCCAGGATAGACGTGGGAGGCTGAGACAGGAGAATGGCAGGTTTGAGGCCGGCCTCAGCAACTTAGACTCAATAACCTTGTAAGACCCTGTTTCAAAAACAAAAAATAAAAAAAGGGCTGAGAGTGTAGCTTGGAGGTAGATTACCCCTGAGTTCAGTCCCCAGTACCACACATACACAAAAACAAAAACAAACAAAAACAAAACAAGATATATCTATTCCCTCCAGGTGCTTGAAGCCTTTTAATAGACCCCCTACCACCACCAATTTATCAAATGTCCCCATATCCAATGCGTAGGATGGGCACCTCAGAGATTATGTACACAGCAAATCGTTGTTTAGCATGTGTTATTTTATACATAGCACACAAGAATGATTGTTCTCCCTATGACTTTCCAGATCAAAAAGTTCAGTGAGGGAGGGCTGTACATTATGGCTGAGATTGGTATGATTCTCTGACAGGGCTTATTCACAGCTTTTTTCTCACTTAAGGAATAAAGAGAAAACAGAAAGTATAAAGGATTGGATGTGCTAATAAACACATACAGATATATGTGCATATAATCATATTTGTAATATATAAAATGCATATATATACACACATATATATATATGCGCATGCACACACACAAACATACATGCATGTATATGAGGAGGTCTAAGAACCCTGTTTTCCCTCTAGCAGGGCAGGCCTTTTTTTTTTTTTTTTGGCGGTACTGGGGATTGAACCCAGGGGAATTCTACTTCCGAAGCTACACCCCGGCCCTATTTTTTATTCTTTATTTTGAAACAGGGTCTCACTAAGTTGCAGAGGGCCTCACTAAGTAGCTGAGGCTGGCCGTGAACCCAGATCCTCTGGTCTCAGCCTCCTGAGTACTGGGATAACAAGTGTGCCTGCGCCACCACGCCCAGCTAGGGCAGGCCTTTTGAACTGACATCATTTAAGATGAATAGAGCTTTTTCTAAGGACAGAAAGGAACTCCAGACAGAGAGCTAGCAAGCTAAATTTTTTTTCTCCTTCCTTCCTTCCTTCCTTCCTTCCTTCCTTCTTCCCTCCCTCCCTCCCTCCTTCCCTCCCTCCCTCCCTCCCTCCTCTCCTCCTACTTCTTCTTCTTCTTTACTGGGGATTTAACCCAGGGGCGTTCTACCTAGAGCTATACCTCCAGCTCTTTTTTTTTTTTTGAAACAGGGTCTTGCCGAGTTGCTGAGGGTCTCTTGCTAGTTGCTGAGGCTGCCCTCAAACCTGCGTTCCTCCTATCTCAGTGTGGTGAGCTAAAATTTTCAGAAGTGAGAGCAAGAAGTCTAAGGAAGGACCCACCATCCCATAGACTTCCCCCAGGCCACGCCCCCTCACCATGGCCACTCAGGGAAGAGAAACCCAGCAGGGCAGGTAGTCCATAGTGGCTGAAGACACCGCAGTGCCTGAGGCTCCTCTGCAATGCAGCCCTCACTACCCCCAGTGCTCAAAACAAAACAAGGCCATGTCCCCTCTTCTACCTGTCCCTGCCCCCGTCCACATCTTAATTTGATGGGGGAGGGAGAAAAGCTATTTCTAACATGGACCACTCTGGTCTCATTTTGCTAGGTTGTCTTATAAAAGCTCAGAGGCAGGGGAGGGGTGCTGGCAGAGCCCCAAGCTGCATTTGGAGGCTGCGCACCTGGAAGCAAATTGGGCCCCATACTGAACGGAAGTGTGGACGTCACCGCCTCCGCGCTCTCCAGCCTAAGTCCTGGCTCCAAAGTTCCGCAGCAGTGGGCCCTGAGCCTCTCACGTCAGTCCTTGAAAAGCCTCTCATTTTCCTTTCTCCTCCACTCCGTGTGCATGGGATTGCACGAAGGGTCTAGGAAACTTCTTTTCGCTAGATGTGCTGGCTATGGAGCCATCCAGAAGGGCTGAGACACGGGCCTGAGATGCTTCGAGGTGTCCTTCTATTGAACCCAGAAGCCCTTCTTTCTCCCAGATCCCCTGAACGAATGCAGACTTCCAACTATGGCTGCTCCTTGAGCCCCGAGGAGCATCTCTGTTCAAAAGCATGCAGAGAGAGAGAGAGACCCTCTTCCCATCTGCCTGCTATCCTCTGGGTATTGCTCCTCTATTTTCAGTACTTTTCCTTTCCTTTCGTCTAGAAGATGGCAGAGTGGGCACAATCGCTGTGGCTTTTGCTACCTTTGGAACTTCTCTCCCTGTCTGTGAATGCTGTGTGTCCCATGGAGGCTTTAATGAGCGGCACATGAACGGTACGTGCTAAACATCCCCCGTGGTGAGAAAAAAAACCTCAGTTCAAATTATTTAACTTTCCAAGGGAAAACATATTCAGAGAAGCCTCTTCTCTCAAATGCTACTTCACTTTTTCTGGTCCTTCCATTCTCTTAGCTGGTCTTCCTCGTGCATGCCCTCTAACACTTTTGGACAGAACCCTCAATGAATGCCTCAGGAAGGAGCGATCGACGGGCTCCGCCAACAGCACAACCTGACCAATCCACTCATGTTTCTCTCATCTCTTTCAGGACCAGCTCCTTGATGGTGCCAACCACCAGCCCATTAAACACCCGAGAGACAATGCAAGACTGTACCCAGACCAGTTAGGCCTTCCCTCACTATGCCTCCGACTCCTCAACTACAAAAGAAGAAAGCCCACCTATATCCTTCTGCAATGCTCCCTCCAGCTCTATAGCTCTGTGGTTTTCAAATTTATTCAGAAATTGATAAAACAAGAAAATTCTATCATCCCAGCTCAGCCCTGCATCATGAGGCCTTCGTGCAGTTCCGTTGGGTCGTCTTGTGACAATAAATAAAATCATCCTGTGTACAAATGACAATACTCATGCCCTGGCTGCAAAAAACCCCAATCATAGGTCTCTTGGCTCCAGAGACCAAAAGGCAAGTTTTGTCCTTGGAAGACCACGCACAATCCCCTTGTGAGGAACACAGGCTGGACTGGTTGATTGTTCTACCTTTTTGTAATATCTCATATGCTTCTTTCTCTCTCATATTGAAAAAAAAAGTCTATTCACTTTTGGGGATATTAAAATGTGAGTCTCAGCACCTACCGCAGGTCAACACACATAAAGATGCGTAGGAATAGAACTGAACCGAAAGTCAGACCCTGGTGTGACCCCCGTTATGCTCCATACCCACCAGATCTTCACTAAAGATTTTTTTGCCTGGCTGCAGGCTCTGTGAGTCAAAAATGAAACGTCCAAACAGGAAAAAAAAATTCTGAGTATCAAAGGGATAGGTGAAAATTAACAAGCATTAATTGACTTGGGATCTAAAACAAGACTTCCCCATGTGAATAAGACTGCCCTGTCCAAACTGGATGTTACCTATTTATGAGCAACGTCAAAAACTTACAGAGAATCCAAAATGAATTTACAAATGTGATCACAGAGCTGGCCCGCAGACCTTCCAGAACTAATTCAATCAGACACCGCCCTCCTGTTTTCCCTCCTGTGTCTCTGGCTGTTCTTCCCGGGTCTCTCCCTAGATTTCCTCTCTCATCCAACCTGTCAAAGTTACTTAAAGTTTTCTCCTGGGACCTAATCCTTTTCTCCCCCCTGTATATCCTCCTTCTCAGCAAGATGATCCACTGCCCAGGTTTAGGACTCTGTATCTCTAGGACACGCCCCAGCTCCGACCTCCACACTCGCTCCACACACAACATCTTCTGAGTGTCAGATTTCTCAAGCTGAGCACGCCCAGAGGAGGCCCCGGATTCCCCCATCACTCTCCCTCCATTCTGCAAGACCCTAAAGCACCTCCATCCCTTCATGTATTTGGGCCAGAAACCCGGGAGTTACTCTCAACATTTCCATGTCCCTGATCCTGAAAACAGCAGACGTGGCTCCTAAATGTGCCTTGAATATGTTCACTCTGTCCAACCCCAGCGCCTCCACCTCCTCCACGAACCCACTGCCTGGCCCTGCAGAGCAGGTGCCTCTCGGCAGGTCCTCCGGCCTCCCACACTCCCCGGTCTCCACCAGCACGCCAACCCGCTGCCTGCCCAACCCATTTCTTACCAGGAGACCAGAGTAACCGTTATATGGCACGCATGGGTTTACCTTGCTCCTGGTTTAAAAGTTTCCCTGGGCCACCACTGCTTCCCAGACTGTGGTCCACATCTGCCAACATCATTAACAGGACATCTGATGCCTGGCTGTCACAGAGACTGAGCTCCTCCCCACATTCTGACTTCCTCGATTCACTCTTCCCTTTGATTGACACGGTTCCTTCCAGGGCTCCTTACACCCCGGTGCACACACATACGCCTCGCTTTTGCCTGCCTCTTCTCCATGTACTCCTAAAGATCAGTTTGAACGTCATTTCTTTGGTGAAGCTGTCCCTGGCCACCCAGAGTAGGTCCCTTAGGGAAACCTGCTCAGTGCACCTGTATCCTGTTTTAATTAGTGACATTTTAATGTCCTCCTTCCCCAACAGAATGCCCAGCAGGGCGAAGAGCACATCTCTGTGCTTCTTACTATTCTTATTCTCATTCTTTTTTTTCGGGGGGAGTACTGGGGATTGAACCCAGGGGCATTCTACCTCCGAGCTACACCTCCAGCCCTATATTACTTTTTATTTTGAAACAGGGTCTCGCTAGGTTGTGGAGGGCCTCGCTAAGTTGCCAAGGCTGGCTGCAAACCTGCAGTCCTCCTGTCTCAGCCTCCCAAGTACTGGGACTACAGGCGTGCGCCACCACGCCCGGCTTCTGTGCTGATTCTTGTACCCCAAGTCCCAGGACAGAATTTAGTGCATTATAGAATTCTCAAAGAAGATACTTAGCTGAAACAATGAAAAAGGGGAAAGAGGAAAAAAGAAGAGGAGGAGCTCATGAAAACTATTTGTACTTCTGTAAGCCTACCCATATATCCTCCCCATTCTTTTATTTTAGTTGAGTTTTTGAAATGGGGTCTTGCTATGTTGCCCAGGCTGAGCTCAAACTCACCATCCTCCTGCCTCAGCCTCCTGAGTAGCTGGGATTGCAGGAGGGTTCAGTCACACCTGGCTCTTCTCTAGTCTTGATGGGGCAGAAATGGGGGGAGATAGAAGAGAAATGAGGAAGATAAAATAAAAGGATGAGCAATGAAATAAGAGGGCTACCGCGTGACTCCTTGGGACACCTTCAAACATCAGTAATCAGACTTTGGCTTTTGAGAAGAGTTGGTACGCTGCCACCTTCTGTCTATTTTTGTCTCTAAAATGCCCCAAATGGAGATAATATTTCAGAAAGAAGGAAAATATGGGAAACCGGGAAAGGGGGAATGAATAACTCCTTTTGTTTGTATGAAGACAAGGCAGGAAGCATTCACAAACTTGGATTTCCTTGTCCCCAGAGAGATAAAACAAGGTGACCTGTGAGGTACCCTCTGGCTCCACGTATCATGAGCCCTTTGAAAACATGGCAGCTCACAGCCCAGGGCACCCTTCCCCTGAGTCTGCCTCTGCCAACGTCTTCACCAAATCATGGCATGTTCCCCGGCAATGAGTCAATGGGAGCTTCCTTCACCAGACGGGTTACAACAACACGAATGTGAATCCCTCAGGGTCCCGGGGAAAATGTCATCTTGTGAGAGGGAAGAATCTAGCCTCGCCTGCACCGTGAGAGCCACTTCAAAATCAACGTTCCGCACCGGGAACAAGAACTACAGGTGGGAATCAACTGAAGCCTGTAACTTAAGGATGGGGAACAAAATTGATCTGGCAAAAGCAATTCAGAATAGAAATGTCAACTACTCAGGGCCTACCTTGCCATGTATTTTTTGCTGTTAAAATAACATTTTTTAAGCCGGGTGTGGTGGTGCACGCTTGTAATCCCAGTACTTGGGAGGCTGAGACCAGAGGATCCAGGTTCGCGGCCAGCCTCAGCTACTTAGTGAGGTCCTCCGCAACTTAGTGAGACCCTGTTTCAAAACAAAGAATAAAAAATAGGGCTGGGGGTGGAGCTTGGAGGTAGAATGCCTTTGGGTTCAATCCCCAGTACCACCACCACCACAACAAAAATAATAATAATAATATTTTTATGTAACACCCAAGTTTCCTTCTACCATATATATATATATATATATATATATATATATATATATATATATTTGTGGTACTGGGGATTGAACCCAGGGACATTCTACCTCTGAGCTATACTCCAGCCTTTTATTTTTTTGTTTTGAAACAGGGTCTCACTAGGTTGCTGAGAGTCTTGCTATGCTGCTGAGGCTGTCCTCACTATGTTGCTGAGGCTGTCCTCGAACCTGCGATCCTCCTGTCTATCTCACAAGTACTAGGATTAGAGGTGTGCACCACTCTGCCCGGCTACCCAATATATTTTAGGCGTTAGTATTTTCCATCTCTTCTCTTTCATTAGCCCTGGCTGATCTCATTTTTTTTTGTTTGTTTATTTGCTTTTTTGTTCGTGAGAAGAGATACAACAGAGTCTCTCAGTAGGGACAGGCAGAATTAGGACACAAATAAATAATCTGACAGCTTTGGAGATCAATGTTCAGTAAAACCGATACTAAGTTACTTTCTCTAACAGTAGCATTTATAATACATAATGAAAAGGTAGCGGGAATCTCTCGCAGCACACTGGGAGAGGTCTGTTACACTGGCCAAAACCAATGATCATCTTATTTGCTCATAAACCTTTGGAAATAAACCAAAGGGTGATTTATGTGCATCGTAAAATTTGCCAGCAAAGCTATTGCCATAAATTTGGTGAATTTAGTCAATGTGGCTGCCCAGAGCGGAAGAGCGGAAGCAGATAATTCTCCTGTGAGAATTCCTCTGAGAAATAGTCCAGGACTCAAAAGGACTATAAAGCTGTTCATTAGTATGAGCCAAAGTTACATGAGACTAATTGAGAGGCCTTCTCATTAATAGTATGTGCCAAAACAACAGTTGTACAGTCATTAAAAAAAACATAATAAAGCTCAGAAATTCACATTAACACCAAATAATAGTTTCCAGACTACTTACATCGGTGTCGGGTCCCTTATCTGCACCCGGACATGAAAAAGTAACAAATTCATGGCACCTCTTGTGAACCACAAAACAGCAAACTGTTGAGAGAAAAGAAAATGAAAATTAGAACGGTCTAGATTTAATACACCAGTGTTGTTTTCCAAACAGGGCTACTTGCTGTTAAAAGTCATTGAAACTGCAGTGTAGCTGGAATCTTATAGATAGCAATCAGAAGGCATTTCATTCAAGAATCAGCAACATTGTGTATTGATTGGACTCACAGAGAATAGTCACAAAATGCCAAGGATGACAGGAACCCAGGAGACCTAAACCGTAGCTCCTCCTCTCTAATATGGAGGGAAAGGAGAACTAGAGGTTATGAGAAGGAAGGCTTCCCAAGGTATAAACCAGGAATGTGTGTGTGTGTGTGTGTGTGTGTGTGTGTATGTGTGTGTGTGTATAATACTGGGGATCGAATCCAGAGGCATTCTACTTCTGAGCTACACCCAAAGCCCTGTTTTATTTTTTTATTTTAAAAGAGGGTCTCACAAAGTTGCTGAGACTGGCCTTGAACCTGTGATCCTCTTGTCTCAGCCTTCCAGGTACTGAGATTATAGGTGTGCGCATGGCACTGGCCTTAGGAATCAAAATTGAAAGTACTTTGCGATGTCCTATGTCGACACGCACATACACATACACACATGCATATAAAAGTATGCAAACATTATATTCTGTGGGTGATAGAAAATATAAATACAAAGAGAATAACCAGTTGCAAATAATATACACGTATCCCTAAATGTGGGTTGTAGGACTTCCTCAACAGAATTCTAAACTTCAAGAACTCAATAAGACACTGACCCAATCTATAGAAAATAGCACTTTGGCTGGGCGTGGTGGCACACACTTGTAATCCCAGTGCTTTGGGAGGCGGAGACCAGAGGATCCGGGTTCCTGGCAGCCTCAGCTCTCTCGCGCTCTCTCTCTCTCTCTCTCTACTTAGTGAGGCCCTCCGCAACTTCATGAGACCCAGTTTCAAAATAAAGTATAAAAAAAATAGGGCCGGGGGTGTAGTGCGGAGGTAGAACGCCCCTGGGTTCAATCCCCGGTACCGCAAAAAAAAAAGAAAGAAAATAGCACTTTGAAGTGAAAGAAAGTTGGGGTACACCCTAAAACCGTCTTGTATCTGTGTGTTTGCTACAGATGCTGTCACACAGTTGGGGGAATCCCTGCAAATCCAGCAAAATCTACCCCATGGCAAATATTTTCTAAGCTCAGCATGGTTTTGATAACTAATCCTGAAGATGAACTGATAATTTGGTAGAGAAGCAAATCAGAGGTTTCATGGATGGTATAATGTGGAGGATTCAAAGAATAAATGGCCTAGTTAGTCTTCAGAACTTAAAGTCTAGCTCCCAAGGGCGGCCTCTAGCACTCTGCTGGTCTTAGTTGAATAATAAAAGCGTGCTACATGCCCTCGGGAGTGTTGGGGGAAGTCCCCCGCTTCACTGCTTGGTTTGCATGCTTGGTGCCCTCCAAAACTCATCTTAGAATTTGGTTGCCATTGTAGTCATGCTGGGAGATAGGATTTGGGGGGAGACGACTGGGCCATGAGGATTTGGCCCCCATGGGTGGGATCAGTGCCCTTATAGAAGGTCAAGTTCAGTTCCCTTTTGTCACTCTACCCTTTCACTGTCCATCAAGTGAAGACGTGGTGTCCCCCTCTGGAGGAGGCAGCAAGAACACCCTCGCCAGAGCACAGCACCGTGAACCGCAGACTCCAGAACTGTGAGCAAAGAAATCTCTGTTCCTTATAAATCACTAGTCTCAGACGTTGTGCTATAGCACCCGAAAGCAACCAGGAACTGCACAGAGACAGCTAGAACTTCTCCAATTCTCGACTCCTGCTATTTTCTTCTTGTGGCATGATAAGTATAGGGATTGATCAAAGAGGGTGAGTCAGCTGAGAGGGCGGGAAAGGACAGCAGGTTGGCTGAGAGCTGAGCCCCCAAGAGGAGACAAGGACTGAGCCAACACCCAGAGGGTACTTAGAGGGCCTGAGAGGCCAGAAAGAAATTCAGAATATTTCTGATAAGCCTTGGAAGCCACCGAAAGGCTTTAAACAAAGAGGAACACGGGCAAAGGTGTACTTCAGAAGTACAAATGATAGTGACAGGCAGGATTGAACAGAAAAGATGTGGGGCCAGAAGGCCCAGGAAGAAGCCTCTTGCATGGTCCAGGTCTGAACATAGCTGCCCATCGTTATTCAGGCTGCTGAGATATGGGATTACCAGACGCCAGAGGGACTACGCAGGAAGTGACTGGGCTTGCTGACCGACCATAGAATACCCTTTGCTGAGCATCCTATTTTATGCCAGGCACTCTGTTTAAACTCTTCATGTGCATTATCAAACTGAATCCTCATAACAACACTGCTTAACACACTTCGATAGGCACATTTGGGGATGAGAAGACACTATACAGAGCCCCAACAACTAGCATGTTGTAAGCAGGCGGTATTTGTGCGTGTGTGTGCGTTGAGGGGCCACTGGGAATTGAACCCAGACGTGTTCTACCTCCGAGCCATACTCCTAGCCCTGTTTTATTTTTTATTTTGAAACAGGGTCTCACTAAGTTGCTGAGGGTCTCACTAAGTTGGTGAGGCTGGCCTTGAACCTACGATCTTCTTTCCTCAGTCTCCCAAATACTGGGATTACAGGTGTGCCCCACCAAGCCCAGCTGATGATGAGTATTTATGAATGAAAGAGAGGAAGGGAAGCAAAGAAAACAGACAGAGGGACAGATGAATGGACCAAAGGACAAACAAGTGTCTTGCCTAAGGTCACCCACCCACTACATGGTGGGAGGCCAGGACACATACTGAGGTTTGCTGGACTCCGCCGCCTCCTTTCCTTCCACGGTGCTGTATCTACTCCCAGGATTCAGGAGCAGATAAGATACTAGAACTGATATCAAGATGCTTCATGTGAGTGACAGGAAAAAAGGCACATGACAACAAGATATTTACATGTGTGTATGCATCTATCCCAACATATACACATATAGATTTAGACAAATGGAGAGGATGAAGATATGGGTATTCTGTATTAGGGAAGTAGAATTAGGGATAATTATCAAGAGAGAACCATCCACAGAAACGTGAAAGAATGAAGATATCATACAGTGAGCATGGTTTAAAGGGGGCGCTGCCCTGGGCAAGGGATCTCTTGGGCCACTGCAGACCAGCACACCCACCTCGCCCAGCGCACCCTCCCGCCTGCAGAGGCAGGGGCAGGAGGAGGTTAGTGGGAAGCACAGAAAAGGGCCCCTGGCTGCCCAGACAGTGCTGAGACGGTCAGAGGGCGGCCCTGAGCTCCTCAGAGCCCTAGAGGAGAGGCCTTTCCACTGTGTTGCTGCTAAAAGTGTCTCGATTGCAAAACTCTCCGAGGATAGATAATAAAGCGGCGCTGTGAAGGCACAAATTAATCTGATCTGCTCACTGCCCCCAGGCACAGAGTCATCTTTCATTCACTGGAATCAGAGAGATCAATTATGAACAGAAAGGGGTTAGGGTGGCATGATTCCCTGGTCACAGTTTACTATGCAGATGACGCTTTGAGGGGAAAATAAGTATTCTGATTTCCTACTTAATCGTTCAAACATTCAAGTCTGTCATCCTTTTTATTTTTTGAAACCATCTCCACATTCAGATGAATGCTACTAAGAAAACCCCTATTTATCAAATCCCTGTGGAAAGACAATTTGTTTTTTGTTATCTGTCATTTCTAGCTGCATTTATTTACACCATCAATGCAGTTCCGTACCTCCAGGTGGAAGTATTTCCATTGTACTCCTCAAATGATTTTACTTTAAATTTTATCCTGAGATGAACTATCACAGCCCAGAATAGGGGCAGCAAAATCCCCACCTACCCCCCCAAATTTCACCCTCCCAGCCTTAGGAGCCCCTCCCCCTTCTGTCCCCAGAAGTTTCCCATTTCAGTGAGTGGATTCACCCCTGAGGAGACACACAGAAAGGTCACGTGTTTCCAGAAAGCCAATCACAGATGTGGGTTCATTGAGGGATAAATACCCTATAGGGCCTGTTAGAAAATTCGAGATGCATAATGGATGCTGTCCAAAGGGGGAGGAAAGAGAATGTGCCCAGGCCTGGGTGACGTACCCCCACCCCCAGAGAGGGGACAGGGAGGAGGACCTTGGAGTTAAGCTGACTCTGCTGGGAGAGGCTGCCCCAGAAAGTCCAGCCATGGCCAGAAACTCCAAAATGGCTGGCCTTGACCTTTGGTTTCAAGTTACAAACTAAATTGGGTCATGCATATTTTGTAAGACAATATAATCAAAACATTTGAGAAGTCTTGCTCGCCTAGATGGCAAAGAAGACCGGCTCAGTCAAGTAACAATGTACTAGGCTTACATAGAGAAGGCCAGCATAGGCTTTTTTTTTTCTGGCTACATATGGGGATCTATTATTTTTATCATTTTTTATTCTAAATTCTAAAGGAATTCATCTTACCATTTTATGTGGAGCAAAGGGAATGGGGAAGAAGGGGAAATAAGATGTCACGCTGTGTACCTCTAATAAGTATCTGCCTGACCCTGGCAGGAAGGTGACTTAAAGATGGGAGGAAGTGGAGACATGAATCATGGCAGATTCTTCCTGCTCTGTGGTTTCTTGGGGGCCAGACTCTTGGCCCTTGAACAAATCTACGCGTCAGAAACACAGGCTGTCCAGCAAGAACTCAAGAGAGAACCTCGTTTTCAAAGCCTGTGGGTCACTGGTGTGTATCTAGCCAAATGAGAGGTTTGAAAATAGGAAGCTATCCTGGAGCTTAAAGACTCAGAGTGAGTCTTCATTATCTGCTAAGCACAAAATCACTTTTCTCAAATCCTCCGTGACATGATGATGTGGCCCAACAGAAATGGATGACACGCGACAAGCACAAATCACCCTGAGCAAAGACCTGTGTGACCAAAGGTAACTGAGACCACGGGTGTGGCCGTGTATCCCTTCTCAACATGACCCGACTTCAACGCTGAGGAAATGCTCAGTCTAGCGATCCCTCTTTCTTGCCCATCTTGCTTATGGAAGTAAATACACTAAATAGAAATTAATAAGCTCTTTTTTCCATCCATCAAAAGCATATTTCAGAAATAAAACAAATAACAGTGACCTAATTTTGGCTCAGGAATTCATAAAGATTTCAAATAAAAAATAGAGGTGTGTTGTGACACTGTCCTGTTGATATTAACGGTGGTTCTCAAATCATGCCTGTTAGTTTGAAGAGAACAAAAACAACAAAGGGTGTTCTAAAAGCCAGAAAAAAACAAAACAAAAAACCATGAGAGACACGACACTCCTCCTGGATTTGATAAGAATTCGCTTGGCTACAATGATTCTTGGTCTGTTAAACACACGTGGGGACCTGAGAGTTGTTTCTGTGTCAAGAGCCATCATCATGCAGATGGATGATGTCTTGGGGCTTCTGATCTTGGACACGTTTCCTAGAGACTCCAGAGCAGTAAGACCAGAGGCTGCTCCATATCCATTCATGCATAGAATTTTATACAAAAGAAAAAAAAAAGAACAACAACAACGACATGGTGAACTGATGACTAAGGAATCAGCGGTAACAGAGTGCTTCCTAATCAATCCCTGCAAATTCCTCCTTAGGAGTGCCACCCACCAACAGTGATCACACAAAGCAATCTGCATAGCCACAGTGCAGACCTAAGAGCAAAGTGTGAAGTAATCAATCACCACTTCATACTCAATAGGATGGCTACTGTATGTGAAAGAAAGAAAAAGAAAAAGAGGAGAGGAGAGGAGAGGAGAGGAGAGGAGAGGAGAGGAAGGAGAGACAGAGAGAGAGAGACAGAGAGAGAGAGAGAAAGAAGGAGGGAAGGAAGGAAGGAAGGAAGGAAGGAAGGAAGGAAGGAAGGAAGAAGCGGGCGTGGTGGCGCACGCTTGTAATCCCAGTACTTTGAGAGGCGAAGACCGGAGGATCCGGGTTCACGGCCAGCCTCAGCTTGCTCTCTCTCTCTCTCTCTCTCTCTCTCTCTCCCTGTCTCTCTCTCTTTCTCTCTTTCTCTCTCTCCCTGTCTCTCTCTCCTTAGTGAGGCCCTCCGCAACTTCGTGAGACCCAGTTTCAAAATAAAGTATAAAAAATAGGGCCGGGGGCGTAGCCCGGAGGTAGAACGCCCCTGCGTTCAATCCCTGGTACCGCAAAAAAAAAAAAGAGAAAGAAAGAGAGAGAGAGAGAGAGAGAGAGAGAGAGAGAGAGAGAAGGAGAGAGAGAAAGGGAAAGAGAAAGAAAAGAAAATGAAAAGTGTTGGCAAGAATGCAGAGAAACTGGAGCCCACATCCTTTGCTGGTGGGAATGTAAAATAGTGCAGCTACTGTGGAAAAAGATGGGAGGTTCCCCCCAAAATTAAGCATATGACCCAGCAGTTCCATTCCTAGGTATAAACTGAAAAGAATTGAAAGCAGGTACTTAAACAAGTATGTGTACACCAATGTTCATAGACGCATTATTATTCCCAATAGTCAAAAGGTGGTAACAACCCAAATGTCTATCAACAGATGAATGGACAAACAAAAGGTATTATACACATATGATGGGATACTATTCAGCCCCGAAAAAGGAATAAAATCCTGGCACAAGCAATAATGTAGACGAACCATGAAAATATGCTAAGAGAAATAAGCCAGACATGAAAGGATAAATATTGTATGACTTCACCTATGGATGAGATCTAGAACAGGCAAATCCATACAGACAAAAAATAGAACACAGGTTACCAGGGTCTGGGGGAGGAGAGAATTGGGAGTTGATATTTAATGGGTTCAGAGTTTCTGTTTTAAAACCATAAAAGGAAAAAAATTCTGGAAAAGGATAGTGGTGATGGTTGTACAACACAGCAAACATCCTTAATGCCGCCAAATTAGGCATTTAAAAGAGTTTATATGGTAAATTTTATGTAACATACATTTTACCCCAATAGAAATATTTTAAGTACTTCAGCAAGAACAACATTTTTGAAATTATAAATAAGAGGCTTAGGTAGTCATAAATAGGAAGGGTTACAGCTTTGTGGCTTATGTGGATTTTTGTGATTATTTATGTTCACAGTTGACTTTTAGTCAAAACTCAAGAAAGAGTACTAAGAAAGAGTATTTGCTTCTGTTCCATAAAATTCTAAAAAAAAAAAAAATCAGTGTCAAAATAGAGTGGACGTGGGGGGAAAGTCACAGTTGAGAGCCAAGGACTCACAAATTGTGGAGGATTAAGAGATGTGTTCCCCCAGCCCGCAAGAGCACTGGGTGCAGTCAATACGATGATGAAATGAGCCCTTCAGCCCCCCGCGCTGGCTCTCTTACAAAATTGTTAAGATACTTTGCCACTTAATCTATATGTACAATGGGATCACCTCTATTTACCCTTGACATGGATCACCATGTTCATCGACAGGAGGAAAAAATACATTTTCCATTTCACCTTTAAAAAATAATTTTCCTTTCAAATCATTTCAAATTCAGGTCACGGTCACATAAAATGAAACAAAGGCATAAAAATGTTCTATTATCCAAAATTAAGGGGGGGAAAAAGGCCACGATGCAACAGATTCTGAATTCGAGGAAGAACTTAACTAAATTGAAGAGTTAAGACTTTGTTCAGAACCGAAGACTGGTAGCTAAGCTTCCCCGAGTCCTTTTTTTTAAATACATAAATGGTTGCCATCACACGAGATGGTTTTAATTAAATTTTGCTTAGCTGGAAGGGATTAATGGAAGGTAACGTCACATCAAAATACAATGAAATGAAAATCTCCGAGGCGAGTCGACCGCGCTCAGCTTTGTAGGGGAAGTCATGAAAAATTGAGTTTATATTATATTTGCAAGTTAAAAGAAAATTATTGGTTTCAGATTGGTGACAATGAAAACAGTCTTCTCCTGGGATACATGTTAAAGTTGTACGAAAACAAATCAAATCAATGTACCTTGTCACACAGAATAAGGAACGCCATTCCTTAGATGGCCGACTGGTTCTGCCTCTAAGCGTGTGCATAACTCTCAATAAACTATTTCAAAACTCCCCAGTAGCCCCATTTCTGAGCAGGCGCCCCCTTCTCCTCTTCTTCAAGAGAATCATCTTTATCTCTCTCCTCAATTTCCTCAAGAACTCCTGAGCCTCCTTTTTCTTTTTCTTTTCTTTTTTTGAATTCCTCCCTGGTTGGATCTGAGAGCTATGTTGAAGAACTGAGAGGCTGAGGGAAAGGGTATGGAGAATGTCCCCCCAGTCACTGACCAGAGCAAATGGGTAAATGGTGTTAGCATTGTGCCACCAAAGGGGAGCCTCCAAGGAAACCAGGAGAGAGAGAAGCAGATCTTGGTGACATTTGCATTTGGACTCCCAGTCACGGGAGCCATGAAGGACCACTTAAAAATGTCATTGTCTGCTGGGCATGGTAGCGCACGCTTGTAATCCCAGTACTTGGGAGGCGGAGACCAGAGGATCCAGGTTCACGGCCAGCCTCAGCTACTTAGTGAGGCCCTCTGCAACTTCATGAGACCTGGTTTCAAAATAAAGTATAAAAAATAGGGCCGGGGGTGTAGCGCGGAGGTAAAATGCCCCTGGGTTCAATCCCCGGTACCACACACACACAAAAAAATCATTGTCTTCACATACTCCTATACCTTCATATATACCACAAAATAGAACATACTTGCATACACACGGTCATATCACACCCACTTTTATTGCTTGTGCTTGTTTGAATCGGCTTTTTTTGTATGTGTAACAAAAAAGAAACCTGAAGGGTACAGAGGGCCTCGGCAGGTTGTGGGGGACCAAAGAGCATGTAAGAACGACCTTGGACTTGGGGGCTAGCAGCCTATGTAGGATGCAGGCTGAAGGAGAAACTCTTTTTTGTGTCATCATGTAAACAGGGGTTTGGGGTTTAGACGATGCAATGTGCTGCTGGCTCACCCAGACAGTCATGTCAGGCGAGCAGTTGGAACTTCAAGGTCAGGGGCCAAAGAGAGCTGAGGACTGCAGACCAAGCTTTGCTTTTGCTTTCTTTCTTCTTTCTTTCTCTTTCTTTCTTCTTCTTTCTTTCTTTCTTTCTTTCTTTCTTTCTTTCTTTCCTTCCTTCCTTCCTTCCTTCCTTCCCTCCCCCCCTCCCTTTCCTTTCTTCCTTCCTCTCCCTCCTTTCTTTCTTTCTTCTTTCTTTCTTTCTTTCTTTCTTTCTTCTTTCTTTCTTCTTTCTTTCTTTCTTTCTTTTCTTTCTCTTTCTTTCTTTCTCTTTCTTTCTCTCTCTCTCTCTTTCTTTCTTCTTTCTTTCTTTCTCTTTTTGGCTATACCCCAGCCCTTTTTATTTTTTATTTTGTTTTGAAACAGGGTCTGGCAAAGTTGCTAAGGGACTTGCTAAGTTGCTGAGGCTGGCCTCGAACCTGCAATCCTCTGTCTCAGCCTCCCAAGTACTGGGAATACAGGCATGCACCCTGAGAGGTGTCTGCATAGTGAAGGAGAAATCAAAGGAGCAGGGGGGAGGGGGAGTCCTGGGAACACCCACATTTTGTGGTTGATGGTGAAAACCATGAAGTATTCTGAGAATCAGCAGGAGTTATCAGGAGACAGCTGGGGTCTGGAGAAGGTAGAGGGCTGGAAAATTCCAAGAACAACCAGGAAACCACTAGTATAAAAGGTTCCTCCAGAGTCCAGGAGAAAAATGAGGACACTGGGGGGATTCGATAATCACTGGCCCATTTCCACCCAGAAGCCGCACACCTGGAAGAATAAAGACGATAACAGCAACATAATGTCAACAGATCGCTGCGAGATGATCGCCCTTTTAAAATTTGTTTTAAAGCCGGGCGTGGTGGTGCACACTTGTAATCCCAGTACTTGGGATGCTGAGACCAGAGGATCCAGGTTAGCGGCCAGCCTCAGCTACTTAGTGAGGCCTTCTGCAACTTAGTGACACCCTGTTTCAAAATAAAGAATAAAAAATAGGGCTGGGGGTGTAGCTCAGAAATAAAATGCCCCTGGGTTCAATCCCCAATTCCGCAAAAAATAAAAATAAAATTTGTTTTAACTGATTCTCATACTCTTCAACTCAAAACTGAAACAAAATGGACTTTTCCGATATCGACTATGAATTAATAAAATCTCAATAACCGCAGGAGCTATAGTATCAAGGGATACCTGCTTTTTGGGAAGAAAAACCATGAAAGATAAGTATATGACAAATTATGCAAACATGTTTGAAAGGCTTACTTTATAAAGCTCAGCTCTATCAGTGTTTTTGTGCTGATTTCAGAATCATCTGAATAACCCAACTTTAAAAAAAAAATTCAGAAGGGCATAAGAACCTTCACAGTTTGCAAAATAGGCTTTGAACACCCACAACCCAGGACGCATGTCAGGTTGCTCCATGTTGATTCTAAAAAAAATTTTTTTTGCAACATAGTCTGCCCAACGATATATCAAAACCCATCCTACCAGTCTATACTCTAAGTTGCTGAGACTAGCCTCAAACCTGAGATCCTTCTGTCTCAGCCTCCCAAGTACTGGGATTAAAGGCATGTACCATCGTGCCCAGCTTCTGCAGTATTTTTAAGGCTTTTGTTTTTTTTTTTCAGTCTGGAATTACTGACTCTGGAGCTGGAGAATTGCGAGGAGTTAAGGAAGTTGAACCGGGCTTGGCGCTTCGTTTTGCCTGTTCGCTCTTTCTCTTTCAGGCTACCATGTCCTTCATCCAGTGCAAAGGGACTTGTTTCTTCTGCTGGGATGCAAGAACTCCCATCTGAGAGTCTAGGTCTACCCACAGCATGGACTGTGGGATTGCACTCTACAGCAAAATTCACGCCACTTTAACACCAACCCCAATTTCCCCACAATGGCCGCCAAAAGATTCCGTGGCTCTGGAATTCTGAGAGGGTGGCAGGTCGTCAATACACTCAGGACGCCTGCCTCAATTATCTCCGAGTGCACGTGAAGAATGGACTCTTCCAGGCTGGGAAACCTCCGGCCTTCAACGTTAGCCCTCTAGCTAACGGCACAAGCACTCAGCATGTAGAGATAGCCTGTTTCTTCCTAGGAGTGCAGAAATGTGACACGGGGATTTAAATGTCGAATGACACGTTCTGGACAACATGAGAAGCAAGGTAATTCTAAGGGTCTCATTTGTCTTTTTCGGTCTCTACAGCCATGTGTGTGTGTGTTTCTGAGTGTCTATGTACCTTTCTGTGCAAGATGTTTGGGAACATCATTCATTCTCTTATTTAGTAAGTGTTTATTGAGCCCCAATTATTCAGCAATATCCTATAAGATATGGTTTCTGCCCTTGGGGAGCTCAGAGTCTAGTGAGGACGAAAAACATGTAAAGGAATGGGTGCATCTCACATCCACTCGGTTCCTATTCTTCTATCCCCCTTTATTGCCCACTTATATCTTATCTGTTAATTAGCTGCAATGTAAAAACCAAGTTATACACTGTAATACTTAGCTCTGACTAGTTTTTCTTTTCTCCTCCTTCATTGTCATAGCGAGAAAGTGTAACATGTTCTATTTCTCTATCTTTAAAAAATCATGCAAGTAAAATAATATCTGCTATTCCCTTCAACAGCCTCCAGCAAGGGGGAGAAAAAAGGTAGAAAAAGGATGGATGAAACACAATTGACAAAAGCTGGCAATTACTGAAGCTGGTCTTTATTATACTAGTCTATTTTTACAAGTATGTGAAAATATATGTAATAAAAAGTTAGAATGTAAAAAAATTAGATGTGATATTGCAAGCATGATCCAACCTTTTTTTTTCCTCCATTAGTCAAAAAACATTGGGATTTTCTTTGGAAAGAAGATGGTTGCAGATTTAATTAGTGAAGGTGGGTTCATGCTGGTGGAGGGTGGACCCCTGATCCAATCTGACTGATGTCCTCATAAAAAGAAGGAATTTGGATATAGACACACCGGGAGAGCACCAGATGGAGGCAGAGACGGCAGCGATGCTTCTTGGTGGCAGAAGACACCAAGATCACCAGCAAACAGCCAGAAGCCAGCAGGGAGTCATGGAATGGAGTCTCTCTCCCGACCCCCCCAACCTTTGGAAGGAACAGACTCTGCCAACAGCGGGCCTTCAGAACTGAAGGACAACAAACTTCTTTTTTTTGTTTTTTTTGGTGGTACTGGGGATTGAACCAAGGGGCATTCTGCCTCCGAGCTACACCCCCAAGCCCTATTTTTTATTCTTTATTTTGAAACAGGGTCTCACTAAGTTGCGGAGGGCCTCACTAAGTAGCTGAGGCAGGCCGCGAACCTGCAATCCTTCTGTCTCAGCCTCCCACGTACTGGGATGACAAGCGTGCGCCACCACGCCTGGCTCTCAAACTTCTCTTCTTTAAGCCACCCAGTTCGTGGAACTTTGTTACAGCAGCCCTCACAAACTAATACACACCAAGGCAATTTCTAGATGCAAACAACTCAATACGTGAAAATTAAATGATTTGATCAAGAGCAAGTGGTTAGGGATATAAGACGTTCTTCCTGCCAGCTGCATGGGACAGCACATACGTGTCCCTTAAGTTTATATGTATCACCAGTGAAAACTGAGGACACCATTAGTCCAAATCAGGAATGAGCTATTGACAAACTAATGAATTAGGGTTCTGTGAATACTTCCACAGGGATAAAAGAAGGTCCCACAAAGATCATAGGTGAGTATAAGCTTTAAAAAAAAGTTATGCAAGCCTAAATTGCTGATAGGAAATGGAAATTGTGACATTCGAAAACATCTGGGGCACTTGCACAGATGCGCCTCCCTGCTCATGATTATGAATGAGTTTAATAAAGTCAGAACTCTGGCAGGGTGCAACACACAAGTGTAATCAGAAGTCCAAATTAAAATCACTGGCTCGTCTATGTGTTCTGCCTAATATCCCAGCTGGTATCATTGACCATGACCATCAGTGACCACGTGTGTGCGAGGCTGGCTATTCTAAGCACTTCCTAGGTCTTTAGTGGTGAGATAAGTAGGTGGCTCCCACACAAGTGTACCACCACCCAAGAAACACCTGAAATCTTCAGGTGGGATCAAGAACCCAGCAAAGCGACCTGCGGCATTCACTTCCATCAAGGATACTAGTAACCTATTTATGTATTTATGTATGTATGTATTGGTGGTACTGGGGATGGAACACAGTGCCACCAATACATACATTCTACCTCTGAGCTACACCCCCAGCCCTGTTTTACTTTTCATTTTGAAACAGGATCTTAATAAGTTGCTGAGGGTCTCACTAAGTTGCTGAGGCTGGCCAAGAACCTACCATGATCCTCTTAGCCTCCCAAGTACTGGGATTACAGGTGTGTGCCACCACACCTAGATGGATATTACTAATTTAAAAGCTAGTAAATGTCACTGAGAGTCTAAGAATAACAGAATCAGAGAAGAGTTGAGAAAGAATCTACTATTACAGTTTTGAAATTGTGCTCCCTGGAGGCCTTGGGCATGGGAAGGGGAGAGAAAGAAGGCCACAGCCCTATTTTTCTCTCATTTGGACCTAGACTCCAGTTTTGTGCCTAAGTAGACATTCTGATGCAGGAACAGTCCAGTAAAGATTCAACATCCTGAGCTTACATTTGTTTAGTAAACAAAGCACTTGGTTGCAAACTCGAGGTCAAGGGTAAGAACCATGTCTACCTTTCTGGTACTTGTAGTTTCACAAGTTATATCTGATCCACTTTCAAAACAAAGTTGTATATGTTTTGACACTTCTTCCACAAATGCCCACAAAGCTCTTATCCGAACTCCAGGACGCTCAGCAGGCCCAGCTGGACTCTGGGACTTGTAAAGCCCAATCCTTTCAGGCAACCACTTAGAAGAAATGGTGAGAACCTTGAATGTGATTTCTTTTTCTTTTCTTTTCTTGGCTTGAACCCAGGTGCATTCTACCTCTGAGCTACACCCCCATCCTAGCCCTTTTTAAATTTTATTTTGAAACAGGGTCTCACTAAGTTGCTGAGGCTGGTCTCGAACCTGTGATCCTCCTGTCTCAGTCTCTCAAGTACTAGAATTACAGGTGCACACCACCACATCCTGCTTGAATGTGATTTCAAGAAGGATGGTGTGGTGGGACACCAGAGTTCCTTGTGGGAAGAGGTGGACTGAGACAAGACTAGCTTGGGGAATGGAGGCTCAGTGTCATACGCAGAGCGTGGCAGGAAGCTGGGTAGGGAAGAAACAGAGGCCATGGGTAGGAAGCATTCAATTTACTTAAATTCTGCTCAACGGATGTTCACTGAGTAATAGCTGCACCCCAGATATGGGACTAGGCCCTGGTGAGTGTGAAGATCAGCAGGTTCTGGGCCCTGGAGTGGAGCTGGGGAGAGAGGCACAAACAGATCGCCCTGGGACTAGGCAGGGAGTGAAGGAGTCTTCCGGGGGGGGGGGCATGAGTGCCTGGGAAGGGCCCTCATCCCGGCCTGAGTTCAGGGAAGACTCTGGGCAGAAATGGTGCTGGTGCAGAGGCTGAGAAAGGCCAACCAACCAAAGGACTGGCTTTTCCCCACAAGATGGGGCAGCCATCTGTCAGGGTGGACAGTAATATCTATGCAAAATTATGAAAAGAGGCTGGGCACAGTGGTGCTCGCCTGTAATCCCAATGCCTGGGCGGTTGAGGTGGAGGACTGCAGGTTGAAGGCCAGTCTCAGCAACTTAGCAAGGCCCTCAACAACTAAACAAGACCCTGTTTCAAAATAAAAAATAAGAAGAAGAAAATAAAAAGGGCTGGGGGTATAACTCGAAGGTAGAACACTGAAATTCAATCCCCAGTATCACAATCAATCAATAAAAAATTATAAAAAGAGACCTGAGCCACCTTGTGCAAACTGTGGAGACAGGTCAAAGGAAAATCGAGTGCTTACAAACAGGAGCGCAGTTCACACCAACTGAGAGCATATTACTTTCAATCACAGTTCATAGAAGGAAACTATGAAGCTGTTCCAAATATTTCAGTAAATACCCTCCTTTCAGAATCCAGAGCTTCACCAGGTGTGGTGGAACATGCCTGTAATCCCAATACTTGAGAAATGAGATAGGAGGATCGCAAGTTCAAGGCCAGCCTGAGCAACTTAGCAAGACTCTGTCTCAAAATAAAAAAAAAAATAAAAAAGGCTGGGGTAGCTCAGGTGGAAAGTCCCTGGGTTCAAGCCTCAGTGTCTCTCTCTCTCTCTCTCTCTCTCTCACACACACACACACACACACACACACACACACACACACAGAGGAATCCAGAGCATCTACTGTTCTGTTTTGTCCATGTCATTACAACGCTCCTGTGGATGAGTTTAGGAGAAAGCGTTTCATATTTAATGTTCTGTTTGGCTTTGGTTGCGGCCGGTGTGGGCAATGGGGTGGCAACTGTCTCAGAATGGAAAGGCGGATGCTGAAGTTTCTTTAGAAAGGCGAGGCACGCTCAGCGGAAACGTGGTACAAGGCTGCTCCTGAAATTAGAGGCCGCCATAGCCCAGTGATAATTTTTAATTCTTAGAGATAAATACATGCAGGAACCTTCCATAAATAAAATGCTTCCATTGTGTCACGATTACATTCAGCTTTTGTGACAAAGTCTGTTCCCATTATTATGCAAATTTTTTACCCATGTAGCGTTCCCCTCTGCTTATCTTGAGGAGCAATTCAAAAAGGAGTCCCAATACACTAATTACCTCTCTTTTATCAAGGATGGTGGGAACTAATACAGCATCAGGGATGTGGAACACCACATAATTACAAAGCAGTGGGGCCAGAAGCTTCCAGAAAGGAAATCCAAAGGTATCCAACGGATTCCAGTGCCCACGGTTAACAACTGGGGTGGTGAGCAACTGGGGAAAGGAAAGGAAGATTTTTTACTCAAATAAGGGCATCAAAGCTTCTAGAACATTAGAGAAGCAACTGGAAGCTTAAAAAAGAAAAGAAAAATCAACATTACAAGACAAATATATATCCAAACAGCATGCCAGAAAATGTAATGCAAAGCAAACTTTAAAATAAATATTATACATTTCAATCCAGAATTTCAAAACCGAAATGCTTTTTCAATCTACACTTAAACACAATGCTTCCCCCCCCAAAAAAAAACTTGTAACTATTTCCTGATTTTTAAAAATAGGCACATTGTTTCTGCTTCAAAATGAATCTATATTCTATTCAGACCAGAGTATTAAAGGATTGTCTCTAGGATGGTATTTGGAAAGACTTAATTTTACTCATTTCTTTTTGTTCGTCTATTTTTTCTATTTTTTTCAACCATTCATGTGTTATCTAAAAGTCAAACTTTACAGATGATGTTTGTGTCAATCTGATGGCACTGTAAGATTATAAAGTGTTTTAAGAATCACCGTTAAAAAATAGCCTGAGCACAGTACACATTTAGAATCAGATTTGTTTGGGTATAGTGAATGTTTACTGGGTATTTAATATAATTCCATGACTCATGTTTTGAGTGCTCAGCCATAGGGTCTTCCCAGACATTAGAAAACTAGACCCCCCCCACCGCCCGGGCCTCTGCTGCTCACAAGCTGTGTTCTCACCCTGACTGTATGGATTGAAGAGGCGCAGTAAGCCCACCCCATGTCCACCTCAGCCCAGGCCCCGTGCCTGCTCTGCACTGCAAATGGGAAGGCACGGAAAAAAGAAAGCCACCCCCCAGAAATGCTTGAGGAAAGTTGACTGAGTCATGTACAGTCACTAACAACAACAACAACAAAAAACACAGACTGATGTAGGATAGAAGAAATAAGTAGGTAGAAAGGAGACAGACAGGAGGAAAAGTCAAATATAACTTTAATATAAGAACCTGGAGCTGAAGCGCTCCAGTCTTTAATCCCCAAACCAGTTCTCCTTCCCAAGGCAGACTCTCCCAAATTCCCAGGAAATCTGTAGATCCTAGAGTTAACTAAAAGAAGCTATAATTGCCCTGTACATTGTTAACAAGTAGGTAAGATATTTTGAGACACCTATAATTTAGGACACTCTCCAGCTTATCTGTCAATCAGCTAATGAGGACCCCAATCAGCCTGAGGACCCTAAGGTTGACCAGACAACCAGACCAGCAGACCACCAGGAACCGCCTCGGGACGACCAGACTGAGATCATCCTCCCTAAAGCTGACCAGACCACCAGACCTCCATAAATTGCCCTGGGGAATACCGGACTGAGACCATCCTCACACACCTCCCCTAGCCCACCCCTCATGAAAGTCCCCTATAAGGAAAAGAGCCCTGCACTCCCCAAAATGCCTTCCTCATCTTGAGGTGGCCCGCATTCTCTCTTGAGGGCGTATTTCTTCCCTTTTCCCCAAATAAACCTCTGTCCATGTCTCTGACTGGCGCGTGCTGAAATTCTTTTCCGTCACATTAGCCAAGGACCCCGCCGATCCTGAGTCCCTGAGTTGAGGACTCACCCCAACAAGACCAAATAATGTTATGTGCGGATATCAATGGATCACTATGAATCTCACTATCATGTATGATGACAATGCACCAATAAAAATATTTTAAAGAAAGGAAGAGAGAAAGAGGGAGGGAGGGAAGGAAGGAGAGATGGGAGGGAGGGAGGGCAACACAAGTAAAGACAATCTGGGGACAAAGAAATCAATGACAAGCAGGAACAGCTCAAGCCTGGAGCTTTTCCTCTTTATTTCCTATATAGAGAAAACATACAAGGAATCCCAGTGGCCTCTTTTTCTAGGTTGAGAGGCAAAAACAAAAGCTAAGAGCCAGCAGGACGCCTGTCACCACCTCCTTCCCCGCCCTCCCATCTCCACCCATGGGGCAGGCATTGAGGAGTCTCCGCCAGCTCCCCGGACCAGGTGGGACCTTGGCTACCCCTCTGCCTTGGTCCCAGGGTCTCCCTCTGAGCCCAGGGCCTCCCATAAACCATGCAAAACAGGAAGCCCAGCTTGTCCAGGACCTGGGTGGGGGAAGGTGCCACAGTGCAGAGAGGCATGCCCGCCCCTGCAGAGCTCAGGCACCCACCCCCTCCCTGACACCAAGGGCAGAAGGTGTCCAAAGTGTGGTCATGGAGGTCTCAGCAGGTCAGGTACCAAGAAGGGGGCCAGAAACCATGACCCCTTCTAGTCCAGGGGTGGTGGAAGCAGGTAAGATTAAACCAGAACTCACTGGCACCAGGGAGGAGCATTGGTTGCTCAACTACCTGTGTTCCTCCACATACTCACTGACAGAAATCCAAGGCTTTCTGGTTTTGTTTTGATTTTCAGTGCTGAGGACTAAAGCCAGGGCCTCACACAAGCTAGGCAAGCGCTCTGCCACTGAGCCACACTGGAGCCCTGCAATCCTAATCCTTCATTCCCCAATGATGCGTGATGGCACTCAACCCCGTGGACATTAATCAATACCTACAATGTGTAATTACTGTGTCTGTGAAAGATACATAATCTGACCAGTACCCCAGATAAAAGTTATCCGCCCCTTTTAGGCATGAGCTGAGAGGAAGATGGGCTGGTGAGAGCTGCAGGTATCAGGCTTTGTCTTCCAGACCCGGATGAACCCACACAGGGCAAGTTTCCCAAATGGGAAAGGGGAAACTGAGAAAGGGCTGGTCTGGAATGACTAAATTAGAAACCACAAGGAAAAATCCAGAGCTAGATCAAGCTAATCACCAGCAAGACAACATTAAGTAATAAAGATAATTCAAATTCCAACACCTGAGCTGGGCGTGGTGGCACACACCTGTAATCCCAATACTTGAGAGGCTGAGACAGGAGGACCACAGGTTTGAGGATAGCTTCAGCAATGTGGCGAGACTCTCAGCAACCTAGCTAGACCCTGTTTCAAAAACAAAAAATAAAAATTGGGCTGGGGGTATAGCTTGGAGGTAGAATGTCCCTGAGTTCAATCTCCAGGACCACAAACAGACAGACAGACAAACAAACAAACAAAAACACCTGGCTTCAAAATTACAGAAACACAGAGAGAAAAACAATGATCAACAACAGCACAAAGGAAAAAACAAAGGCATTTTAAGTAACACAATTAACAATATAGTGTGGCTGCCAGGGGAGTTAAGATCTGAGACTGCATTAACAGATCTATAGCATCTAGAATGGGGAGGTGAGAATTCCACACAATGAACACTAACTCTTCCTGAGAAGCACTGCAGGGCTCCACAGCAAGCCCCCATCCCCGTGGTTGTAACCTCTCTGGTTTAGATTTCTGAAGGCAAGTGGGTGAGACTCAGAACCACATCCCAGAGGAAGGGAGGAGCCACGTGGAAGGGAAGACCCAGTCTACAAATTAGCTGTCTGCGAAATGCGGACTGAGTGTCTTCTGTGGGTCCTGAAAGGATGGAAACCTTATAGGAACAAAGGGTAGAAGTTACAGGGTATCCGATTTCAGCTTTCTCCAAGACAGGATGATGTAAGGTCTGTCTGAAAATGAAGGAGGAGTACCTAGTGGTTGTTTGTTTAGGAAGAAGCCCGCCAGGGACTGCTCCAAATGAACCAATACCAGGGAAAGCGCCCGGGTACTGCACGCCCCCTCCACCACACCCCACACCCCACACACCAACCTTAACGTTTGCATATTCACCAAAATATCCAACCAAATCCAACCAAAGCAATGAGTGCAGTAAACCAGTTTCAAAAAACTTCTAGTTACTATCAATCACTTAAGTTGGGGAAATGGCTTTTGGTATAATAAAACACATCTCAAGGACGCTTTAGAAAAAAAATTGGAACACTTTATTTTCAGGGCCATAATGATACCATTAGCACATTTCAAAGCTGAAGGTAGAATGTGGATGTTGAAGTTGCAAACTTGGTCTTCTTCCACCTGATTCACAACAAACATGAAACTCACACTGTGGCCCCTGCACTCTCTACACACACACGTTTCTCAAGAGTGTGGCTTAAAGTGTACTTCTCCAATCTGCAATAATAACAACAGCTTTCCAACTAGAAGGACACCCCTCTTCCTAGCATACCTAGGCAGACCCGCTATTCCCTGGGCATCAGGTAGGGGGGCCTGCTGCCAGCAGTGTGGGGTCCCCATCAATTTTTAAAACTCTCCCACGTGCATGCACATACACACAAGGAAGCAGAGATAATGTCACTGGAGATTTCTGATTATGGCAACAGCACCATTAATGTTATTTTTCCCTGATCCGGACAAGTCGTTACAGAAGTTTCTAGAAATTACATTGGGTCACTTGAACTTGATCAGTTATATGAGAAAACAAGATCAATGATGAGAGGAGTCTTCATATAAGTGACAGTTCTAATAATGCTCTTCATGACTAATTTCCTTTATTAAGGACGAAGAAACGGTGACGCGGGAAGTTGCTAAGTCACACAGCTAACGCGTGGTCAGGCTGAGTCTGAATCCTGCCCGCCTGGCCCCAGGGCTGGAGCTTTTCCCAGGATTCAGCTGTGGGTTGCGGGGACCTTCCTCTGTAACCAGAACAGGTGTGCTTGTTATTTTGGTGTTGCCAAAATAACCAGGCACTAACTTCCTCTGTGGCCCCACATGGGTTTGATGGACTGTGGATATGAAGGGGACAGAGGGACTCAGTGGATCCTGAGGGTCCAGCTGCAAGGCGCTCCCCGTCTCAAGGCTGGGAGCTGCAGGGACGGTGCTGGAGTCCGGGTGTGGGCCAGGCTGAGACAGCCGAGCGGCCCGGCTGAACAGATGGGCAGCGGCCGCTCCACCCGAGCCAGCCAAGGAGGAGCCATGCTACCCACATGGTGTCAAGGAGCACACTGGCAAGGTAGCAGGAAGCTGGGAGTGGGCCTGGCCGCAGCGAGGGGAATCCTGGCCCAGGGCAGCCGGAGCAGGTACAGAGTGGCACTGGCCCAACATCTGAGTCACAGCACTGAGCTGCAGGGGGTGCGGCCACCATAAGGTCAGGTAGAACAGCTGAGACTGCTGAGGGAGAATGAGGGATGGGGGGCAGGCAGCTCCACAGCTCTGGCCAATGGCTCCACAGCAGGGAAAGAGAGGGAGACCGACCGGGGAGGTGGTGCACACCTGTGATCCCAGCTACTGAGGCAGGAAGATGACAAGTTCAAGGCCAGCCTGAGCAATGTAGCCGGACCCTGTCTCAAAATAAAATAAAAAGGGGCTGGGGACCTAGCTCAGGCTTAGAGCACATGCTAAGCATGCAGGGGGCCTGGGAAGGGAGGGAGGAGGGAGGGAGGGAGGAGGGAGGGAAGAGGGAGGGAAGGAGGACAAAAAAGAGGAGGAAGAAGAGGAAGAAAAGGAAGAGGAGGAAAAGAAAAAGGAAGAAGAGAAGGAGGAAAAGGAAGGTGGGAAAGAGGAGGAAGAAGAGGAAGAGGAGGAGGAAGAGGAAGAAGAGGAAGGGGGAGAGGGAGGGGGGAGAGGAAGAAGGAGAAAAGAGTGAAGGACGACCAGCCATGCCCAGGGCTCTGACTGGAGCCTGGCAGGGGCGCGGCTGTCTCATTCAGCTCAGCACAGGCACATGAGGCAAGCCCAGGTCCAAGCAGTTCAGAGGGTGGCGGGGAAAGCTAGGGCCTCTTACCAAGGCATCAATTTCTCTGACAACTGAAAAAGACTCATCATTTCACATGTACCCCTCGATTCTCCTGTTGCCTTTACACTTGGGATCCGCAGAGGACCTGGAAAGCTCTCCTTTCCAGAAACCTCCTCTGCAAGAGGAGGTGGGGCGAGGGCATCTGTGGGCCACAGGCTCCAAGGACATCTTGAGTCTTGTTAATTTGGAGATAATGGCTCCCAGTGACTTAATGTAAACTCTGCTGTCTGTTCACTTTTTTTTTTCTGGTAACAGAGCGCGCTAAACCGGGGAAGGAACTAAGAGGTCAATTCTACGGAAATAACCTGATAATGTATTCCCTGTTCCCTAGACAAAACAGAGAAAGCTGGAGAAATGCTAATAGAACATCATGGGCTGTAAGTAATGATTAGATTATTTCCACCCTGTCTCTGTCAATGAGCAAACCTGGGGTATCTGCATAGGGAAGGGCGGGCCATGAGCAGATGGGACTTCCTTCCCTGGCCAATGACAGAAACAAAAGTCAGGACTTTTAGAAGTTACCACCTCACACAAGCCGGGTGTGGTGGCGCACCCTTGTAATCCCAGTACTTTGGGAGGATCCAGGTTCGAGGCCAGCTTCAGCTCGCTCTCGCTCTCTCTCTCTCTCTCCCCCTCTCCCTGTCTCTCTCTCTCTCTCTCTACCTAGTGAGGCCTCCGCAACTTCGTGAGACCCGGTTTCAAAATAAAGTATAAAAAATAGGGCCGGGGGTGTAGCTCGGAGGTAGAACGCCCCTGGGTTCAATCCCTGGTACCGCAAAAAAAAAAAAAAAAAAAAAGAAGTTACCACCTCACACTTTGGTCTCTGTGGAAGCTACCTCATTGGCTGTGAGTAAAGTTTAAATGTGATTGCTCAAACGGATTGATCAAATCCTGATCCTTCTGCTTTGTGGTCCTTCCTCTCTCAATGTCCTAGAGTAGTTGAGCCTGTGGTCACCCCCCATGCACCCCTGTGTGGTCAATTTTCACCAACAGCCAAGCCTAACTTTGCGTGCAACCAGGTAGAGGTGGGTTGGAGAAGAGCCACACAGCACTAAATGCAGCCCTCTGCGGATATAAGATATTGGATTTTGTTTCTAGCTCTTCACCCCATGTTTATAAAGTAACTTTCATAGCCGGGTGTGGTGGCGCATGCCTGTGATCCCAGTACTTGGGAGACTGAGACAGGAGGATCGCAGGGTCAAAGCCAGCCTCAGCAACTGAGTGTGGCTGTCAAGCAACTTAGCAAGACCCTGTTTCAAAATAAAACAATAAAATAAAATAACAAATAGGACTGGGGGTGTAGCTCAGAGATAGAATGCCCCTGGGTTCAATCCCCAGCACCACCACCAAAAAAAAGTAACTTTCATTGTTGTTTTCTTTATGTTCCACCAGATGCAGAAAACTTAAAAAACAGTGCATTCAATTTTCCAAACTCATTCGGACTCACCAGTTTGAAAATTGGTTTTACGTTTGCTCTCCCCTAAAATCACGCCAGGCTGAAAAGCCCAGTTCTGCTCTGTGAGGACAAGGTTTTCCTGTGACTGTCCTGTCTAGGACATAAGGTTGTGACTCGGTGCTACTCAGTACACCTTCCCTGGGTATGGGCTCCGTGCCAGACACTGCCCTGTAGGAGATGAATACCCGAGGGAGCTCACAAGCTCATCAGTAGACAGACGCAAGGCACGTCGACTCTATAAAAGCTCTCGGCAAGGTCTGGGCTGTCTGCTGCAGTCATAATCTATGGCACCACCACAGACTTCAAAATATATTTGATACACTGGATCATCCAGTCTTTCTTTGTGATGTATTACTTGCTGGATGTCTCCAACATAAAATAAACCTTGTTCTGATGAATGCTACTGATGGGGACACAATTTTGAGGAAATGCTGTATTAGATCAGCAAATGTAAAATTAATCTGGTTTCAGAAATTAGAGACCATGCCCTAAATAAGGCCAATGATCTTTTTATTCAATAGATAGTCATATTCTAGAACTCGCGGAGCACTTTGTATAAATACAATCAAATAAATACACATAGGTCCCAAACAGAGGCCAAACGTAAGGAAAGGTTTGGGAAAGGGTGTGCTTCCTCACTCACTTGAAATACAGCCTAGGAGGGGAGGCCGACTTGAAGACTCTTTTTCGAGTTTTAATTCACTCCGCTTTCTCTTCTACTCAAGTGGTTCAACATTTGTTTCAGAGTTGCATCTCATCGCCTTGCCCGTCTCCCTAATAATTAAATCCTAGAATGTCAAGTCCTTCAAGACTGCTTCGAAAGGGCAATTCTGGGTTTTGACAGGCTAACGGTGCCCTTTAAGTCTGAATTACGTTGACACATGGGGAATTACCACCACGTTTGTACAGATCAGGTGACCAAAGCCAGGTGGGGCCAGGTAGCTCCAACTGCCTTTCTGCCTCTGCCCTGTAAAAATGCAAATGGGTTCAGGTCTGTTAAGCATCTGCTCTGAAGTATGTCAGGGGGATTTCTTTTGTGGCATGTGAACCTGAGGTTTCATTTCTGTGGCCTCTTCCTGGGACAAGCAACCAAATCGTGTTGCTAGTTTCCCACCACAAAAAAAAAAGAAATAAAAACATGAATGTCACTGGCCCTTGGCACTTCCAACCCACTTCCAAAGTTTTTTCTTGCCTTAAAAACCCATAAGTACTTATTCGTAGGGGCTAAGAGCTGTAACCCAATTGACTGTGTACTTTTGCATTTCAGAAATAAAATCATGCAATTCAACATCAAATACTCATCCTGAAAGCTTAAGCAGGTGCAGACAGCTTCTTGTCCTGCATTCAAACATCTCTCCAGTAACAGAAGTGACAGAATCGGGCAGCTATGTGAGCAATTTCATATAAACTATCCTTTGGAAGATTTCACCACCTAGGAACTGCCATTTATATAATCACGTAATTAATATGAACCTATAAAAACGACATGGAATGACAGATCAATTGCTCCACAGAGAGCTGGATTTTTTTTAAAAAATTAATACTCCAAGGTACAATTCTGTGGCTACCACCTCATAGCGGGATTGTTTGCTTTCATTATAATTTATTCCTTTCTTCTTGCTGTCTCCAATGAACATGCACCACTGAAAACTTCTTTCAAAGGACAGTGCCCATCATATCTACTCCTCCATTAAGCAGACCATCACCCTGGCTACAGGGCAGCAAGAGGAGCGGGAGGAAGGTGTTCCAGGCAAGCCCTGGTAGAACGATCGAGGGCACCGTTGTCTTAGGCAAACTCGTGGATTACAACTAGACAGCTCGTGGAGAAACGGGAGCCCACCTGCTCCGTGTCAGATATGGCCAGGGATGGGGGGTTTCCCTAGTGGTCTTGAGATCACAAGTGATTGGAACACAGTCCCACAGAAAGAGGAGGGAAACTGAGTCTACGGATACTCGGTGGCATTTTGAGGGGTCAGGGGAATGAGGTAGGGCCTGCTGGGGACCCAAGATGCCCTCCTCACACTGTGTGACCTTTTTGATTCCCACTAGAAAGCCTTGGTTGAAAGGGACAACCCAAAAGGGAACTGAGCGGGGCTGCTTCCCCTCAACTTGTCTGCCAGGGAAGGAGGGTCAAAGGCAGGAGAGAGTTGCAAAATCGAGGGGCATGGCCATTCAGGGAGGTCGGAGGACGTGGTGAGGGGAGAGTCCGGTTTCTCTTGCTGCCCACAGCCACACTCCTCTTCCTCTTCAGTCTTCATTCTGGGGTATCCCTGCCCACCCCACTTTTCCGTCCTCCTTCACAGGTCCTGGATACTTTGAGATCTTGTTCCAGTGATGCTGCAGTTGTTTAATCCAGACCTGCACCTTTGCTTTGGAGACCCCAGAAGGACCACCCTGGGCATTGACTCCAGGCGAGCTTCCTACTAAAAAGCTCACTAATACATTGGAAAACCAGAAACACGTACAGCAGGAGGCCAGAGTCTCAGCCAGATATGATCTGCCACTTGCAAAAGTGTTGGACCTCCAGGAAAACAGAAATTATGATTTGCCAGGAGGGGAAAAAATCCATCTGCAGGAACAAATTGGTCAGCTGCCTGCAAAGTACTGCGTGGAGATAACAAATGTGTGCTTGGGACAGCAGAGATGCAACCAGCCAGCACGAACGGGGACACGGGACTTGTCGGTCCAGACACACAGTGCATGGTGGCTTCAAGAGCATGTGCCTCAATTTACAGATAACAAAAAGTAGTTTATTTTCTTCTAATCCATTTAAAACCATTTTTTTTTTTTTTGCCCTCTGCATTTTCTCTTCTTGTAGGTAACTACACAGTATAGACTCAAAGGAAAAGCCATTCTATACTTCTCATTTCTTTAAGCCAAAATATCAAACAAAATACGCACTTATTTGAGTAACAATCATTTACTCTTGTAAATCTTCACTTTGTATTTTAGCTGAGCAAAAGAAAAAAGAAGCAAGCGTCAAAATGACACCACCCAGCTCCCAGAAGTAGCTGAGAAGGAGTTGCTTAATGGAAAGCCATTCTGTCAAACATGTTTTCCGGGAAATGGAGTTATCAGCAAGGAAAGAGAACTCTAAGAAAAGGGATTAGTCACATAAACACTCCTCAAAGCAAAGAACAGCTTTTAAAAAATTACAAAATTTCATTCTAATTGTATTTATTGTTTTTTTTTATTTTTGCAGTGCTGGGATTCAAAGTTAGGGCTGTGCTCATGCTAGACAAGTACTCTACCCTTGAGCTACAGCCCCAGCACCCATTCTAAATTTGTGTGTGTGTGTGTGTGTGTGTGTGTGTGTGTGTGTGTGTGTAATGGGGATTGAACCCAAGGGTGTTCTCCCTCTGAACTACACCCCCAGCCTTTTTCTTTTTTCCTTAATTATGAAACAGGGTCTCAATAAGTTGCTGACACTGTCCTTGAACCTGCAATCCTCCTGTGTCTCAGCCTCACATGTACTGGGATTACAGCTGTGTGCCACTGTGCCCGGTAGCCCCATTCTAATTTTAAAAAGCATTCAGGCAGGTGCTGGTCATTATATTCTTTTTTCTGCAAAATAACACTTACCCAGCTAAAGTAAAATGTTTTCCAAGCATTTTGCTCACAATGAAAATTAAGATATCATTCTGTCAAAAGCTTCCATTTACAGATGGGACAGTTCACCTTAAGTCAACCAGTAATGTCACATTGTGTTCAATAACTGCTTCTCAATTTAGCCCCCTGATATCTGGTTGTACAACATGCGATGGGAGTAGTGTACCATTGACATCACCCCATTCAAACACTTTACTATCCCTGCATCCCTGCAGCATAACTGTTCATGGTAACAAGGATACACAAAGCTGTGGCCTAAAGGGAGGTCTATAAGCCACTCTACAAACTAAAACATCTTTCTGCACCACCTCCTATGAGCAGGGCATCCCTTTCCAAGACACTCAGAATAAGAGAAAAATAAGGAATTGCTTCGTGGAGCTATTTCTGCCATGGGTGTTTTTGGGGAAACAGCTACCAACAGGTACAACTCTTTACTGCAGGTCCTATTTGAAAGTCAGTACAATTTTGCTTTCATTTTTAGAAACTTCTTGCTACAATGCAAAATGGATCAAGCCACAGTATGGAATGTCAGTCTCAGGCGTAAACCGAGGACGTATGTAATGTCAGTCTTCTTCATGAAGGAAGAGTTGACAACTTGAATTTCTCCCCTGTTCCCTGTGTGAAGGAATTCCCAGGTCAAAGCTTTTACCACTAATGCCAGTTACATTCTGCATCCCACTCATATCTGTTCCCCCGAGGAGAGTTAGAAATTAAGGTCAACTTTATTCAAAAGCTGAAGTTTCTAAATCTTCGTGCTTTGTTCCAAAAAATGTAATACAGAAATGAATGATGTCTGGATTCCAGGTGGAATGCTTGTTAATTCTCAACAGCAGAAAGTCCATCTTTGATTTTTCTTTTAATGCTCAATATGGCCAAACTGTGGCATACAGCACTTTGCTACCAAGTTTGTCCTGGTTAATGGTAAGGGAAGGAGAGAAAGCTACTTGTGACTCAGAAAGAAACACTTTCCGGAATAGCTCAGACCCACCTTGACTCCACAACGAGGACCCAGAAGCCCAGAGTGGACGGGCAGGTGGAGAGGCACGCAGGGTCACCAGGGTCTGGCTTCTAGCTCTTTCTGCTGCAACACAAGGGACCAGTCTCCACTTCTCTCTGCTCAGCACCCCGACACGCTCCTGCCACCCACACACACACACATTCTTTCCACCTGTGCCATGCACTTGCCACACTGATCCCCCAACTGGAGAAGAAGGTGCAGGCTTCCTGGAGAGAGATCAAACCCCTCCTTATGCTTGCAGGTATTTCCGCCTCTCCACACAACTCCTGGGCCAGGGCTCTGTGCACAGCAGCTGCCCAGAGAAAGGCTGCTGGCACTAGATGGCAAAGGCTTCATTCTCTGCCTTTCTTCTCCACCTAACAGAGTTAAGAATAATTTCCTATTTCAGAGAACTTCGTGGCCCTATGGAAGAAAACTTTTGAATCATTGCTGAGATTACATGAAGTTATAAACTAAGTTGTCTGTGGGAAGACGTGTGTGTGTCTTAATGTTGAATCTTGCACAATAATATGAAAGTGCATGGAAACAAACACCTCCAAAACGCATTTTTTGGATTTATTTATTTAGTGGTACTGGGGATTGAACCCAGGGGTACTATACCTCCAAGCTATACAACCAGTCCTTTTTTATTTTGAAACAGGGTCTCACTAGGTTGCTGAGAGTCTCACTAAGTTGCTGAGGCTGGTCTTGAACTGACGATTCTCCTGTCTCAGCCTCCCAAGTTCTGGAATTACAGGTGTGCGCCACCATGCCAGGCCCCAAAAGCTTTTTTTTTGGCACTGAACCCAGAGGCATTCTACCTCCAAGCTACACCTCCAGCACGATTTTATTTCTTATTTGGAAACAGAGTCTCACGAGGTTCCAAAAGCATTTTATTTTATTTCTCTCTCTCTCTCTCTTGCTTGCTCACTCTTTCTCTCTCTCTCTCTCTCTCTCTCTCTCTCTCTCTCTGTGTGTGTGTGTGTGTGTGTGTGTGTGTGTGTGTGCGTGGCACTGGGGATTGAACCCACGGGCATTCTACCTCTGAGCTACACTCCCAGCCCTATTTTTTATTCTTTATTTTGAAACAGGGCCTCACTAAGTTACAGAGGGCCTCACTAAGTAGCTGAGGCTTGCCGCAAACCCAGATCCTCCGGTCTCAGCCCCCCAAGTACTGGGATTACAAGTGTGTGCCACCACGCCTGGCCAAAAGCATTTTAAGTGTGACTGGGTTCAACAAATTCCCTTGCTTAGAGGGAACGTGAGATCGTGAAATGAAGAGAGTTGCATCACAGGATAAAAGCTACCTTTGTTCCTAATCAACTAGTGCCTCTCTTTCTACATAAAATAAACATATCAGTTGCCAAATTACCTCCTCGTATATTATTAGGCTAAACAAACAACCCAGTAAAGAAATGGGCAACGGAACTAAATAGACATTTCCCAAAAGAAGAAATAAAAATAGCCAACAAATATAGGAAAAAATGTTCAACACCACTAGCAATCAGGGAGATGCAAATTAAAACTACTCTGAGATCCCATCTAACTCCAGTTAGAATGGCAATCATCAAGAATACAAACAATAAATGCTGGCGAAGACATGGGGAAATAGGAACTCTTAAACACTGTTGGTGGAACGGTAAATTGGTACAACTGATATGGAGATTAGAATGAAGACTCCTCATAGACTAGGAATGGAAGCACCATATGACCCAGCAGGACCACTCCTTGGAATCTTTCCCAAAGAATTAAAGTCAGAACACTGTGGTGATACATGCATACCCATGTTTATAGTAGCACAATTCACAATAGTATGGAACCAACCTAAGTGGCCATCGACAGATGAATAGATAAAGAAAATGTGGTATATACACACAATGGAGTTTTACTCAGCCATGAAGAAGGATCAGATGATGTCATTTGTGTAAAAATGGATGGAACTAGAGAATATTGTGCTAAGTGAGATCAGCCAATCTCAGAAATTCAAGGGTTGAATGTTTTCTCTCATATGTGGAAGATACAGAGAAAACAGAAAACAAGTGGGACTTCAGATAAATGAAAAGAGAGGATGGTGTAAGGGGATTGGGGGTGGGAGTTGGGTGGGGGAAAGACCAAATAGGAAGGAAACAGTTTAAATATCATGTCCATATATGAAGGTAACACTACCAATCTCACTAAATGTGCAGAGAGTGGGGGACAGAGTGGGCGGCATTGGGAGAGATGCAGAGAGAAACACAAGTGATATGTGTATGGACATTTGTGGCACTTTGAATCTCACTATGATGTAAAATTATAATACACCAATAAAAGTATAGAAAAGGGTAAGTCGAATTTAAGAATTACCCAAGCCGGGCGTGGTGGTGCACACTTATAATCCCAGTACTTTGGGAGGCGGAGACCGGAGGATCCGGGTTCACGGCCAACCTCAACTCACTCTCTCTCTCTCTCTCTCTCTCTCTCTCTCTCTCTCT
>PVJS01014905.1:0-39671 GCA_004027185.1 Glis glis | reverse complement strand
AGAGAGAGAGAGAGAGAGAGAGAGAGAGAGAGAGAGAGAGAGAGAGAGCGCTGAGGCTGGCCGTGAACCCGGATCCTCCGGTCTCTGCCTCCCAAAGTACTAGGATTACAAGCGTGTGCCACCACGCCCGGCGACATCTGTTCTCAACTCTTAAAATCTTCTGATAATCTTTAATCATTAGTTTAAGGGTTATTTTATTTTATTTGTTGAGTCACAAATAAAAATGAATAGTTTTAAATTACAAGTGGCATAGACAGGAGGATCACAGGTTCGAGGTCAGCCATAGCAACTTAGCAAAACCCAGTTTCAAAATATAAAAAATTAAAATAGCCTGGGGGTGTAGCACAGAGGTAGATCACCCCTGGGTTCAATCCCCAATACCACAAAAAACGACGACGATGAAGTGAACATTTAATATACAGAGTGTCCCTGAGCTGCGTGTTGCTTGCATGTGTGTTGATAGGGGTTGAATATATACACACCACTACCTCCTCCCACCCATGGAAATGTACTCACTGTACAGCATTTTATATGGTGCATTGTGCAGTTTTGTTTTTAGAGTCATCATTTTTTTTCTGAGTATGGTGATGATAGCTCTCTTTGGGATGAATTAGTAGTTACAGATTACACTATACTTTCCTTAGTCCAAGCCTGTGTTTTCAGCTCTGTAATTGTCAAAATAGTGTGACTGGTTTTAAATTTGCTATCATCAAATTTCATTTTCTCTTTAAAATGTACTTAAGTAATGAGTGTGTTTTCCCTCTCTAGGTACGCTTTGTAAAGAATATAACTTCCTGGAAAGAGATGAAACCAGGATTTTATCATGGACACATTGCTTACTTGGATTTTACAAAGTAAGTTATACTTACAATGACACACTATAAAATGCTCTGTACTTTGGCAACCTAAAAAGGAATACATTCATTAAATTGTTATGATTTTTATTTTCCCCCCAAAATGAATCTACCGACTTACCTTTGCAACTTTTAGATCTGTAATTTAAATATTCCTTCTAGTGTTTTACTGCCCTCTAGTGTTCATAAATCGGCAGTTCGCGTGTTAATTATAGTAATTCAAGTTAAATTTAGGTAATATTCTTGAAAGTTATTTATCATTATTATGTGTGTGTTTCTTATACAACCTATTCCAGGATAGCCCAAGTTTCAACCTAATCAATCAGATTATGACTTAGCCACATCATTAAGAATTGAGAAAGCAAAGAAACTCTCAGTTATTGGTTTTGCAGAGTGTCTGCTTCTCATTCAAGTATGCTTCACTTTAGCCTCTCTTGTTTTAGTTTTAAATTTGAGTATGAGGAAGAGATGTTGAAATGGTAATTATTTATTTTCTTTTGTGTTTAAATTTGCATGTGATTTAAGATAAGTCTTAAGTCTTATATACCATATTTTGGGGAGGAATAGGATCAGGGTAGTTCTATCACAGTTCTCTCAAGAAAAGTTCAAAAACTACAGGCCTACTTACACTATTAAAGCACAGTGTGGCCTCCTCTAATATCTGTGCCACACTTAAGTACTAATCAGAAAATGGGTAAAAAGGAATGGCTTAAATTTACATATGAGTCTCATGGGTCCATTTGAACATCTTTGTAGTATACATACTGCCATCATAGCAAAACTCCCAATTCAAAAGTTTTCCCTAATAATGCTCTGCATTAACTTTAGAAATATCAGAATGAAAAGTTAATATTTAAGTTTAGACTTTTCACTCAGTTTTTTAATTAGCAGTCATGATTTCAAGCCGGGCGTGGTGGCGCATGCTTGTAATCCCAGTACTTGGGAGGCTGAGACAGGAGGATCCGGGTTTGCGGCCAGCCTCAGCTACTTAGCAGTCATCTTTAAAGGCATTCTATTATAAAATTTAAAATGGAACTATCTTACTTCCCTTAAATCTGAAAAGGAAAAGAATAGAATGAAATATTACTGACTCAGATAGATAATAAATCTTAGCTTTCTTGGAAAATATAATTTAAAAGGAATCACCCAAATATTACATACATAACATAATATATTCGTATTTCTGATTCCTCACATAGTACTCAGAAGCTTTCAATAAAGTGGTGGCTTTAAAGTTAGATGTACATTTTTCTATAAATAATTCATACTGCAATATTGAAAACACTTTATAGGCAGCTTTAAAATAAACTAATTATTTTTTCTTTGCAGAGGCATTGAACCAATTTCATAAACTTCATTCATATGCATATTTTCCCTCAGGGCTGCATTATCCTTGAATTGAATGTTTGTTACCCTTTCACCTAAATGATTTATTTTTTTGTACACACAGCTTGGTTTCTAATACTTCAGGTTTTCATTATTAAAATTATGTATTGAGTGCTTTTGCTTTGGGCAAAGGCTTGTACTAAGAACAAAGCTCTGGTACATGCTAAGGTTCTTGTATTTAGAAAGTATAGGAATTTTTTAAAGGAATAATCTTATTAAATACTGACATGAATGTTTAAGAGTTTGAGTATTTTCATAGTGGGTCTCATGTTATTGGAAGAAAAAAAGTACTGTGAAAATTTTTAATAGATTTTAATAAAATTTTAAACAAAAACCTAAAAACCAACTAGAAGAAATATATTTAATGTATTTTAATATACATGGTCAAGAACTGCTGTAGATGTAACTAGTATCATTTTCATTATCTTTTATCTTGATAGCCATACACCCTATGAATGAGTAAGGAAGAGGAAAGAAACACCACCTTACTAACTTTTAAAATACTTTGTTCAACCGGGTGTGGTGGCACATGCTCGTAATCCTAGTACTTAGGAGGCTGAGACAGGAGGATCCGGGTTCGCGGCCAGCCTCAGCTACTTAGTGAGGCCCTCTGCAACTTAGTGAGACCCTGTTTCAAAATAAAGAATAAAAAATAGGGCTGGGAGTGTAGCTCAGAGGTAAAATGCCCCTGGGCTCAATCCCCAGTACCGAAAAAAATAAAATACTTTATTCTTCAGAACATTTTCTTGACTGGCATAGTACTTCATGAAGTCCATTAAAATACTTGCCTTCAAGAGAAAATGGTGAATTTGGTGAAAGAAATATTTAATCACATCGTTTTTCAGTTGCCTTAGCAGAGACATTAAAAATCATGCAAACCACAGGAAATAAGATAGAGAAATAAAAAGTGAAAAAGCCTTTCTAATTTAGACTGGTTACTAAAAAGCACACATTCTATTTGTAAGCCTTTGTCTACGTTAGCCATAGGCCATATATTTTTTTTCTTCCTTCCTCTTTTTTCCTTAAGTACTTGTTTACCATTTTGTTTTCTTTTTAATGGTGGACAGTTTTAAGATAATGTAGATATGATAAATTAATGGCATAAATTTAAATGTTTTCTAGTTTGAAAACATCTAGTTGGGCACTTTAAAAATTTCTGAGTGTGTGGAAAATATAAAGTTGATTATCTTACAGTTCTTTACCCTGAGCTCACTAAAACCCATTTTTTTCTAGACTTAATAGTTAATTATGTTTCATTATAAACAGTTACCCTCCCTTTTTAAATTTATGGTATTCATTCATCAATAGCATCTACTAAATTGAGCCATTCTGATAAATGTATAGTAGATGAATGCCCTTTTAAGAGATAAATTATTATTCACAACAGAATCATTAATGGGAGCAACAAATGCCAATAGTTCATTTACTTTTTTTGAAACAAGACAATAGGAACTTCCACTAGGACCAGAAAGCTTCTATGATCCTTCAAGGCTAAGAGAATCCAGAATCAATATGTACAGTACAGGGTATGAATGTCCCTAGTGAGACTGATGCTTACATAGAGATGTTAAGTATAGTATGAAACTGAAGTCTCAAAGCATAGTCCTTCCCAAAGGCTACTCAGCCCTCTCGCAGCTTCATCGTCTCCCTTTCAGACTTCATCTAGCCAGTAGACAAGGTTCCTTACAAATGTTCTGAGTATACACTTGTTCTTTAGCTGTTCTTATTGTTTGCTCATCTGCCCACACTTTCTTCAGAATGTAATTGTAAAGAAATGAGCCTAGTTTTAGTTCACGCGTTTACATACCCATATGCTGACATGGCAAGAATGAGGTTCCTGAAACATCTTTTAGTCAACCTGCTGATCAGATTATGTATTTTTTTTTCCTTTTTGATACTCATCTGTAGATTCCCAGCAATATACTCTTCCTAGGAAGATCATTCTAACAGGCAAATAGTTAAAAATAGTTTATTTTCCTTGAATAGAGATGGATTTTTTTTGTTTTTTCACCCACGTTCTCCACAGCTCAAATTACTGGCCAGGATTAAAGGTGGAATCTGCAACCACAGAACCTACTTTTCACCTATTCAAACTACATGGTTAGCAAAAGATTTAAACCAACAACGCTTTTAGCTTTGTTTCCTAACCAGCTGAGCTCTGCAGCCCTGATGCTGTTTTTATCAGGCCTCCATCCTTTCATGTCTATGTAACCATTCCATAACTCAGAAAGAATGATTCCTATCCATTTTCAGAATGAATTCGCAGATTATCTCATTAAATTCCAATTTCATACATAACAAATAAAAGTTCCATCTGTTGATGGACACCTAGATTGATTCTGTATCTTGGCCATTGTGAATAGTGCTGCAATAAACATGTGAGTGCAAATATCTCTTCAACATTTTGATTTCATTTCCTTTGGTTGTGTGCCCAATGGTGGGATTGCTAGATAGTTTTATTTCTAGTTTTTCAAGGAAGTGTTTTCATACACACCAACAGTGTATGTGAGTTTCCCTTTGTCCACATCCTCATCATTATTTGTTATTTTTTGTCCTTGTGGTAATAGTCCTTTTACCTGGGGTAGATTATGTCTCATTGTAGTTTTGATTTGCAGTTATCTGATGATTAGGGATATTGAACATTTTTCTTATTACTATTTGTATATTCTCTTTTGTGAGAAACTTCTATTCAGGTCATTTGCCCATTTTCTAGTAGGATTTTTTCCCCTTGCTCTTGACTTGAGTTCCTTATATATTCTAGATTTAAGTCCATCAGATTAATAGTTTGGAAATATTTTCTCCCAGTTTATAGGTTGTCTCTTCATCTGTTGATTGTTTCCTTTGCTGTGCAGAAGCTTTTTAATATGATGTAATTCCATTCATCAATTTTTACTTTTGCTGCTTTGGACATATCCAAAACATCCTTGCCCAGACAAATATCCTTGCCCAGACAAATATCCTCTGTTTTCTTCTAGTAGTTCCATAATTTCTGGTCTTTTAAGTATTTGATCTATTTTGAGTTGATTTTTTTACATGGTGACAGATAGGGAGCTACTTTCTTCCTTCTGTATAAAGGTAGCTCATTTTCTCACCACCAATGTATGTTTTTGCTGCCTTTGTCCAAGATGAGCTGTCTGTAAATACATGGATTTATTTCTGAGTTTCTTCTTCTGTTTCATGGATTGAGTACCTGTTTTTATTCCAGTCCTGTGTTGTTTTGGTTACTTTAGCATTGTAGTGTGGGTTTGTTTTGTTTTGTTTTTTCAGTATGATATTGGCTTTGGTTTGTCAAATACAGCCTTTATTTTGTTGAGGTATATTTCTTCTGTTATGGTTTGGATTTAGGATGTATCTCCAAACATCAGGTATTGGCAATGCATCCAAGTTCAGAGGTAAGGTATGGCTGGAGGAGATGGGTCACTGAGGGTGTGGTCTTGAGGACTATATTCATCCTGGCTGGTTCCTGTCATTCTCTCTGCTTCCTCCTTCCATGAGCTTAGAGGAACTTTTCCCTGCCAAGCACACTGCTGCTGTGGTTTCTGCCTTGGACCAAACTGTGGACCAAACCTCTGAAACCGTGAGCCAAATCATCCTTTCCTCCTCTAGGTTGTTCTTGTCAGGAATTTGGTCACAGTGGTGTAAAAGCTGACTAAAACACCTTCTGTACATAATTTGTTGAGGGATCTTATCATGTTGAATTTTATTAAATGCTTTTTCTACATCTGTCGAGATGATCATGTGATTTTTATACTTGATTCTATTTTATGTGATGTATTATGTTTATTGATTTGCACATATTGAACCATCCTTGCATCCCTGTAATGAAGCCATCTTGATCATGGTGTGTGGTCTTTTTAGTGCTGTTGAATTTGATTTGCAGGTATTTTGTTGAATATTCTTGCATCCATGGTGATTAGGGATATTGGTCTATAGTTTTCTCTTTTTTTGTTGTGTCCCTATAAGGTTTTGGTAGCAGAGTAGAATGAATTTGGAAGGGTTCCCTCCTGTTTTGTTCTTAGTAATAGTTTAAGAAGAATTGGCAGTAGTTCTTTTTTTAAAGGTTCCGTAAAGTCCAGCAATGTAGCCCTCTAGTCCTGAGCTTTTCTTTGTTAGTGATTCAGTCTTACCATTTTTTGTTGGTCTGTTCAAGTTTTCTGTATCCTCATGTTTCAACCTTCAGCAATGTAGCCCTCTAGTCCTGAGCTTTTCTTTGTTAAGTGATTCAGTCTTACCACTTTTTGTTGGTCCGTTCATTTTCTGTATCCTCATGTTTCAACTTTATAAGTTGTACGTATCCAGAAATTTATCCATTTCTTTTTTTTTTTATTGCGGTACCGGGGATTGAACACAGGGGCGTTCTACCTCTGTGCTACGCCCCCGGCCCTATTTTTTATACTTTATTTTGAGACTGAGTCTCATGAAGTTGTGGAGGGCCTCACTAAGTAGAGAGAGAAAGAGAGAGGGAGAGAGAGAGAGCGTGCGTGAGCTGAAGCTGGCCGCGAACCAGGATCCTCCGGTCTCCGCCTCCCAAAGTACTGGGATTACAAGCGTGCGGTTCTTCTAGATTTTCCAATTTGTTGGTATATAGTTGTTCATACTAGTCCCTGATGAACCTTTGCATTTCTCTGATATTCATTGTAATGTCTTCTTTTTCATCTTTGATTTTATTTATTTGGGTCTTCTCTCTCTCTCTCTCTTTTAAACTTAGTTTAGCTAAATTAGGTTTGTCAGTTTTGTTTATCTTTTTAAAAATCCAATTCTGTGTTCTCACTGATCTTTAATATTTGTATATGTGTCTGTTTTATTTCTGCTCCGATCTTTGTTATTTATTTTCCTTCTACTAATTTTTGGGTTTGGTTTTTTGTTTTTGTAGTTTATTGAGTTGTTGCATCATTAGAGTATTTGAAATTTTTTATTTTATATATTTATTTTGTTGTCATAGGCACTTTTTGCTATGAACTTCCCTCAGAACTGCTTTTGCTATATCCCACAACTTTCGTATGTGTTATTTACATTTTGTCTCTTGTTTTTTCATTGAGCCATTGGTCAGTCAAGTGAAGGTGGTTTAATTTGCACAATTTTAGAGTTTCTTTTACTGATTTTAGTTTTATTCCATTATAGAGGATACATGCTATGATTTCTTTTTCTTTTTTAATTTATTGTGACTCATTTTGTGGCCTAATTATGGTCTATTCTGGATAGTGTTCCACGTGCTAATGAGAAGAATATATATTCTGCAGCTGTTGGATCAGATATTCTGTAAATGTCTTTTAGGTCCATTTGATCTATAGTGTAATTTAATTCCAGTGTTTGCTGATTTTTTCATCTAGATGATCTATCCATTGATGAAAGTGACATGTTGAAATCTCTAACTATTATTGTATTGGCATATATCTCTCCTTTTAGATCTAATAATGTTTGCATAATATAATTGGATGCTCCAAGACTGGGTGTATATATATATATAGTTACACTTATTATTTACTCTTGTTGAGTTGATCCCTCTGTCATTATGTTGTGACCTTCTTTGTCTCTTTTTAGTTTTTTACTTAAAATCTACTTTAAATATAGCTATTCCTATGTATTTTTGGTTTCCATTTGCATGCTTCATTTTTTTTCCCATTCCTTCTGTTTCAGTCTATATGTGAAGCGAGTTTCTTTTAGGCAGCCTATCTTTGGGTCTAGTTTTATTATCCTTTCAGTAAGATTATATCATTTAATTGGGGAATTTTATCCATTTCCATTCAAGGTTATTATTGATAAGTAAAGATATACTCCTGTCATTTTGTTAATTTTCTTTCTGGTCGTTTTGAACATTTTTTGTTCCTTCCTCTTTTATTCATCTTTGGTTTAATGGTTTTTCTGTAGTGATTGGGTTCATTTTCTCCTTTATTTTCTCTACTGGTGAATTTTTGTATTTTCATGTGGTTTTATCTTTCCTTTGTTTCTTACAGTTAGCTTTTCTAGTCCCCCCCCCTCAGGTCTTGTAATATTTCATCCCATTTTCTACTGGCCTAGAAGATTTCTGTTGAGGGGCTGGGAATGTAGCTCAGTGGTAAAACTCTTGTCTAGTATATGGGAAGTCCTGGGTTCAATCCCCAGTAGCACAAAAATAACAACCAAAAAAAAAAACAAAAAACCCAAACAAGATTTTTGTTGAGAAATTTGCTGTTAATCTAATAGGGATTCCTTCATGTATGATTAGACATTTTTCTCTTGCTGTTTTTAGAATTCTGTCTTCTGCTTCCGACAGTTTGGCTATAATATGCCTCAGAGAGAATCTTTGTTGGTTGAATCTATTAGGGGTGCTTTGAGCTTCTTGGACCTGGATGTCCATATCTTTCCTGAGTTATTTCACTGAATAGGTTTTCTATGCTTTTTCCCTTTACTCCTTCTAGAACACCCAGAATGCTTAATGGAGTTGCTTAAGTCTCAAAGGCTTTCTAACTCCTTTTGGTTGGTTGATTGGTCTGACTAGATTATTTTGAAAAATGTCTACAAGATCAGAAATTCTTTCTTCTGCTTGATCCAATCTACTGTTGAGGTTCTTGTCTGTATTTTTTCTCTTATTGCATTTTTAGGCCTAAAATCTCTGTGTTTTTTTATGCTATCTCTTTGCTGAATTTTTCATTCATACCATGAATTGTTTTCCTAATTTCATCGAATTTTCTACTTGTAGTCTCTTGCATTTCATTAACTTTGCTTAGAAATCATTGTCTTAAATTCTTTGTCAGACAATTCATCAGTTTCTTTTAATTTGAGATTTGTTGCTACAAAGTTTGGTTCAGGCTTCTTGTGCCTTCTCTTGATGCTTGTGCCTCTGGTGATCATCTGCCTCCACCACTTTAATAGGGCAGATCTCATTGTAGCAGACTTTCTCTTTGTAATGTGCCCTCAGATGCCCAGATGCAGATGTCAGTTTCCGTGGGTTGCATAGGGGCAGAGCCACTCTGGCAGTCGTGTGCAGGTAAGGCACAACTGGTGTGGCGGCAGAGGCATGCTACTCTTCGGTTCCCGAGGGCTGCGGGGGGGACCCTCAAAGTGTGCCCAGGTGTGTGAGACACAGTGTGCCCAGTAGTGAGGTGGGTGCCTATTTGTGTGAGGGTCACTTGGGGGCCAGGCCGCACCAGTGGGCCCAGATTGGTTACTGATCAGTGTCCAAGGACTGCACAAGTCACCTCATGAGGCCTCTAGTCTGCCCAGCTGCTTCCCAGGTGCCTTGACCAGATGAGCCACTCAGCGCAGACTACGCGACTGCTTCCTGGGATGGCAGGTGGGTGGGCAGGCGGGCATGCCTGACTGTTTCTCCCAGGGCCTCCGCAGGCCAAGCTTCTCAGGGCAGGCTGCCACACTGCTGCCCTATAATTTTTTAAATTTCTGATTTCTTATTTGCTTTATTGTTATATAAATAATCATGAAACATTTCCCAATCTAAACACATTCCGTTTTACTTAAATTAATTCATTTTCTTCTTTCCATATAGTATCAATACTTTAGACTTCTTACATGTAATTTCAGTACACTACTAAGCAGAATGAAATGTTGATTGAGAAGCACTTTAACTGTTGGTGTTCTGTTTCAGATTCGGTGTGAAGAAGAAGCCTGTATACATCAATGTCATAAGAGACCCTATTGAGAGGCTGGTGTCTTACTACTACTTCCTGAGATTTGGAGATGATTATAGACCAGGATTAAGGAGACGAAAACAAGGAGACAAAAAGGTAATACTTTAGTTTTAAGATTTTCATGGAGACACTTATTTGCTAAATGAATGGACAATGTCCTTTTTAAATTTGTTATTGATTATAAATGTACTACTTGCTTATTATGGAAATTTTGAAAAGAACCCCAAAGTATATAGAAGCAAAACTATATATAGTTAATATCTTGAAATACTTATATTTTTGTGATTTTAAAAATATTTTTCTTCTGTTCTAGTACTGAAAATTTGTTTTATTATATTCCTGTTAACAGTTTCCTAGGGCTAGGGATGTAAGTCAATGGTGGAATGTTTGCTTATGTGCGAGCCCTTGGCTCAATCCCTAGCACTGCCAAAAAAAAGAAAAGACCCTACGAGACCATTGGTCAATGTGATGTACCTTCACAAATATTTTGGTTCTTAGTCTTAATGATGGCAGTTTATATTTACTTGTAATTATCAGTTAGGGACACTGTTTTTGCTGAATCAGCTATTTTTTCGGGCAAGGAGAGAATAATGGTTCAAAGAAGTTGGTATCAGGTTCAGATCTGGGTTGTCTTCCACCTCAGTGCATCCTCTAGAGGATCACCAGAATTATGTTTCCAAGAACCATACTGATTTCTCACTTTTCTGGTGGAACAGCCTTATTGGGACCTCATTGCTCACAAAATTACCTAAGACCTAGGAGACACAATCTGACATGATCTAAAACCTACTTCTGCCTAATTTTCTGCCCTGTCTAGTATGCTTCAGCCACATGAATTGTGACCATCCTCCAAACCTTCTATTAATTCATACTTTTTTTTTTTGGTGGTGGTACTGGGGATGGAACCCAGGGGCATTCTACCTCTGAGCTACACCCCCAGACCTGTTTTATTATTTTATTTTGAAACAGGGTCTCACTAAGTTGCAGATGGCCTCACTAAGTTGCTGAGGCTGGCTGCGAACCTGCGATCCTCCGGTCTCAGCCTCCCAAGTACTGGGATTACAAGGGTGCGCCGCCATGCCAGGCATTACTTCATACTTTTGTGGGGGGGGTACTAGGGATTGAACTCAGGGGCATTCTACCTCTGAGCTACACCCCCAACCCTTTTTATTTTTGAAACAGGATCCTGTTAAGTTGTTGAGAATCTCACTAAATTGCTGAAGCTGTCATTGAACCTATAATCCTCCTGCCTCAGATTCCCAAGTACTAGGATTACAGTCATGCGCCACCACCCGGCTGCTTCATACTTCTTGCACATACGTTGTTCTTCATGTGTAGACTGCCTTTCCTTCGCTCTGGAAAACTCTTTCTTTTAACCTTTAAGCTTCAACATTCGTCTTCCATACGTCTCTGTAGTGCCTAGAGTTAGTCAAGGCTCCCAGAGCACTCCATTCAAATCTCTGTTTTAAACATTTATTTTGTAGTATTTGGATTATTTGTTTACATATTTCCCAAAGTGTGGTAAACTTCCTAAAGCATGTATTTCATTCATCTTTGAGTCCCTAGTATTTAACACAGTACCTAGTTTACCTGTAGGTGCTTAACAAATGGCTGTGTGAATTCTCCACATTTTAAACTTCAAATGTTGCACAGAATTGATGCTAGATATGTGTTATATTATGGTAATCAACTTCCAACAATTAAATTTTTTCTGAGTTAGATATTTCCTCTTTGTCACATGAGAGGACCGCAAAAAAAGAAATAATTTAATGCAAATAACCATTCACCCCCACCCCAATGTAAGAAGAGTGACATTGTTTTATATTTTTGCAAACCTTTTAGTATCTGGATTAATATAAACAGCCTGTTTTTCATATCTGTTTCTGAATTCAGTCTGCTCAATTATGTTCTTTTTTTGTGTGTGTGTGGTACTGGGGATTGAACACAGGGGTGTTCTACCTCCGCGCTACCCCCCCAGCCCTATTTTTTTTTTATACTTTATTTTTGAAACTGGGTCTCACAAAGTTGCGGAGGGCCTCACTAAGGAGAGAGAGAGAGAGAGAGAAACAGAGACAGAGAGACAGAGAGAGAGAGAGAGAAAGAGAGAGACAGGGAGAGAGAGAGTGAGAGAGCTGAGGCTGGCCGCGAACCCGGATCCTCCGGTCTCTGCCTCCCAAAGTACTGGGATTACAAGCGTGCGCCACCACGCCCGGCAATTATGTTCTTTTGATTGAAGAAGGAAACAGTTCAAATAATGCTATGTGCATATATGAAATTATCAATGCCAATCTCAATAACACATGTACAGGGGAGGGGAGGGATTAGGATGGGATAGCACACCAAGTGCTGTGTGCATGTATGTTCCTGTCACTCTGTACCTCATTACAATGTATAATTACAATGTACCAATAAAAGTATATTTAAAGAAAGAAAATCCAGCTTCGTACAGATATGAAATTAGAAAAGAGAATTTTAATAGCCTTTTCAGAAAATTGTGGCTATTCTTCTTTAATACTACACTAAAACTCTATAAGTGGTAGTTTCTTAGTTGCATTGTGGAATCTGATTTCATTACAGTGAACTTTTATGCTCTGCTACATTAATATCCATTGATATATTTTGTACTTTGGATTGTTCTTTTAACCAAGCATAATTTTGAAGCATCATACATTGGTCATTTGGAGCATATTGGTTCACTGATTTATGTGGAATGTCCAAATGTTAACACATTTTATTATACAAGATCAAAAATTCACATTCATTAACATCACCACAGATCTCATCAGAAAAGTATGTGTATAGTCAGGCGTGGTGGCGCACACTTGTAATCCCAGCACTTGGAAGGCTGAGGCGGGAGGATCGCAGGTTCGCGGCCAGCCTCGATTACTTAGTGAGGCCCTCTGCAACTTATTGAGACCCTATTTCAAAGTAAAGAATAAAAATAGGGCTAGGGGTATAGCTCGGAGGTAGAATGCCCCTGGGTTCAATCCCCGTTACCACAAAAAAAAAAAAAATGGAGCAGTCAGACTATAGGTGCCAGTAAGCTTTTATCTAAGCAGACAATCAAGGGAATTCACTCTTAACTTTAGTTGACTATATAAAATATGAAGCAAGATCATTTTTGCAGAAAAGCATGTGAATGTAAATATATAATTGCCATCACTGTCAACCATCAAACTGTTTAATTTTTTCACTCTCGATTTTAGGAGTTAAGTATCTAAACTAAAGAACATTTTGATATTTCATGGTTTTTAAAATCATTTGTATCTAGTTCACAAAGAACTGCTTTTTCTAAGCACACATGGTTTTTACGTGAAAAGGCTGATCATATCTTATGAACTTATTTCTCTGATATACTAAATTGGGTTTTGTGTGAGAGGGAAAGAATCTGACATATTTTCATTGATTTCATTTGTTTTGCTTTTTAAGGACTTAAAAGTTTTTTAAGAGAAAATTATTCATTTATAGAAAATCCTATTTCTGAACTGTGACGGTAATGTTAAAGAGATGGCTAATGGAAGTTAGCAAGTAAGCAAGAACATCTTGGGGACCCATCTTTCAGGGTTTGAGTAGAGAAGCCCACACATCGATGTGACTGTTGCAGGCAGCACAGCAGTTCATGTCGATTAAGATCTCAGGGGATTGAGTCATAACACTGTATATAGGAAAGATGGTTTGAGTTATCTTAATTTGATCTTTCACTAGGAAATCATTGGTTTACTTTATTCATCAAAATAATTACATAGAAAAGGCATAATTTCTGTTACAGACTAACATGTGGAACACTCAGATGTGCTACCAGTTTTTAATTATGCATAAGTTTTGTTGTTTATGTTGCTGTTTTTCTTCACATCTTCCCCTTTACTGGCTATCTTTGGGTTCTTTTAGTTGACAGGGAAGAAACACTTCCCCAAAAGATAAGGATCCATCAAGGAGACAAAACCCAAACTGTATTACCACTTTTATATTCTAGCAAAACATTTGGTGGGTGAGTTATGGTAGGTGCTGTCAAGCTGTTAAAAGACACCCAAATAGTTTAAATAAGATTATTTCTCTCACACATAGAAGGCTGGAGATGAGAGGTCCCGGCTCTTGGGGCAGCCTTGCTCTACACTATCCTTCAGGGACCTAGGTTCCCCCCACATTGTTGCTCTGTCATTCTTATAAACGTTATTGAATTTGGGTCACTACCACATCTGCTTTCTAGCTCATGGGAAAGAAGGAAGTGGAGGGCAGGCAATTTTCTTTTAAGCAAGTGACCAGAAGTTATGCACATCACTTCTGCCTCCAGTCACTAGCAAGACCTTAGTCATGTGGCCACACTCTACTAACTGCAAGAGGCTAACATTCTGACCTGTGGAAAACAGGAAGGATTAATTCTGGAGGTAACTCTTAGTTGGCCAAAGTGGGTTAGCAGATTTTAAATTGCTGGCCAAAGAGAGATTTTATATTTTTTTCAGGATTTTCTAAATGTTTTCTTTGCTTGACGAATTAAAATACTTTAAGAGAATCACAAAAACTAGGAGTTAGCTAATTAGAGAATTTGAATTAAAAATAGCCATCCTGCATGCCTATTCATTTTTAAGTCTAATTGTGTGTTGCAACCTCTTTTAATATGCTGTGTTTTTATGTTTTAAGCGAAATCTTTTTACTCTATTTGAATCTCACGCATGCAATCACATGCAAACATAAAACAGTGATAGATATAAGCTCATCCATAATCACTTTAGTAACTTATTCCTTCTTCATCTTCTTCTCTAGTCAGAGGGAGGTGAAACAGAGTACCTCTGCTGAGCTTCAGAGGCAACCTGCCAAGCTAGAGCCTGTTAGAAATCAGCTAGACATGAAATCAGAAACTTTCCAATCTACCATCATTTGGTTCATGCAGCCAAAGATTACATGGAAATTGAGACATGGTAGAGATATATACATAAGTTTTTTTTGGTTTAGTTTTTTTTATGAGCTGAATTGGTATAAATGAAAATCACTGTTTAGAAAATGGCTGAGAGAGCTGGGCGTGGTGGCACACACTTGTAATCCCAGTACTTGGGAGGCGGAGACCGGAGGATCCAGGTTCGCAGCCAGCCTCAGCTACTTAGTGAGGCCCTCCACAACTTCATGAGACCCGGTTTCAAAATAAAGGATAAAAAATAGGGCTGGGGGTATAGCTCGGAGGTAGAATGCCCCTGGGTTCAATCCCCAGTACTGCAAAAAAAAAAAAAAAAAAAAGAAAATGGCTGAGAGTAGTAAGTACATCTAAGCCAGACCATCTATAAAAATTCAGAAATGACCATTGAAATGGAGTTTATTGAGTCTTAACAGTAAGCTACAGTATTACTTAAAAAATTACACAAGCCGGGCGTGGTGGCACATGCTTGTAATCCTAGTACTTGGGAGGCTGAGACCGGAGGATCCGGGTTCGCGGCCAGCCACAGCTGCTTAGTGAGACCCTCCGCAACTTAGTGAGACCCTGTTTCAAAATAAATAATAAAAAATTGGGCTGGGGATGTAGCCCGGAGGTAGAATGCCCCTGGGTTCAATCCCCAGTATCGCAAAAAAAAAAAAAAATTACACACACACAAAGAGAACTTAGGAGAACTCTAAAAGACTGTCAAAATGTTTCATGAAAATGTATTACTTTGTCTTCATCTCTACTAGCACTATGTCTTTTTCTGGTTTTTTGTTTTGTTTTTGTGGTACTGGGGATTGAACCCTGGGGCATTCTACCTCCGAGCTACACCCCCAGCCCTATTTTTTATTTTTTATTTTTTATTTTGAAACAGGGTTTCACCAAGTTGTGGAAGGCCTCACTAAGTAGCTGAGGCTGGCCGCAAGCCTGTGATCCTCCTGTCTCAGCCTCCCAAGTACTGGGATTACAAGTGCATGCTACCATGCCCAGTTTAGCACTATGTCTTTAATACTCATGTAAGTCCCCAAAGTGTAGTCTTTCCAGCAGCAGTTTACAGATACTAATGGTACAGTTTGTATAGTAGGATAGAGGGTGCTGTGAAGGACTTGCATATTGCACGATCCTTTCAAGTTTTTATCATAGCTGGGGAGACAGAACATAACACTTAAAAAAAGGCACAAGAAGCAAGTTTTGTAGATAAAAATGTACACATAAACATATATACCCGCATCCTAATTTCTGGCTGTTACAAGGTAATATATAATTACTTTATACAACTTGAAAGACCATAAGAGAGACTTTAGGTCAGAGTAGTCACTGGAAAAATAGTCTTCATGTAAACTATATTGGTAGAATAGGAATCTATCAGAGGAAGAAAATGTAGTCAGAAAATGCATAGAGATCTGGGAGTGCACATGGCATGGTTGTGAAACTATGAAATAGGTTAATGTGGTACAGATGGAAGTTATGCATAAAGATAAGGCAACTGGATCTTTGAGGTCAGATTATGAAGCATTCCTGAAAGGAAGAATAAAGAGTTTGTCTATTTTTTTCAAGGTATCGGAAGCCATTGAAAGTCTGAGTAAAAGATGTTAAAGTGACTACACTAATCTAGTAACTATATACAGAGTAGACTAGAAGGAAGGGTGAGAAAGGAGCCCAATTAAGAACCTATTGCAAGAATCAAGATACATGAGATTGTGAGATTCTGAGGCAAGTAAGGAGTGAAAAGGTGAAGATGGATTGGAGAGACATTACTTCATGGATGTGAGGTGAAGCCAGGCATGGTGGCACGCACCTGTAATCCCAGTGTTTGGGAGACTGAGATAGGAACATCACAGGTTTGAGGTCATCCTCAGTAATTTAGCAACTCTGTTTCAAAATAAAAAATAAAAATTGGGCTGGGGGTGTAGCTCAGAGGTAGAATGCTCCTGGGTTCAATCCCCAGTAAAACACACACACACACACACACACACACACACACACACTGATGTGAGATGGGGGAGAAGAAAGATTAGGAAATGTTCTGAAACCTTGAGTCTTAGAAGGGACAGTATAATCCTATTGCCAGAAATATTTAATATGAAGTAATACTGGAATTCAAATAAAAATGCACAGTAGGTAGTAGAGGATAGACAAGAAGTGATATAGAGGCACTCAGTTTGAAAACCATTTGCCTAGAAATTATAAATTAAGCCAAGGGAGTGTTAGTAAGTGCACTAAGGATAGGAATAGGGGAAGGGAAGATAGCTAAGATGAATTAGTGAATACTGGGTAGATGGACCAATATATGCCTTCAAAGAACATAATGGTAGTACATTAAGAAAGATACCAAGACAACAAAAGAAGCCAAAAAGAGGAGTGTTCAAAGAAACAGAAAAGAGTGTGCCAGGGAGAGACCAAGAGCTTTTTCAGAAAGATGGTGGGGGCAAATGGTGTGAAGGACAAGGAGGCAAGAACCAAGCAGACTTTGTATTTGACCGAGGGAGGAGAAGTGGGGAGAGAGACAGGCATAAAGACAGCTCATTTATTGAGGTAGACCATTCCTCAACGTAAGATTATGCCCACATTTTTTAGATGAGGAAAATGGCACAAAACTTAAATTTCCCAGGTTCAGGATTCAAACCCAAGTCATGCATCTTTATTTATTTATTTATTTATTTATTTATTTATTTATTTATTTTTTGCACGGTACTGGAAGCTACACCCCCGGCCCTATTTTTTATCCTTTATTTTGAAACCGGGTCTCACGAAGTTGTGGAGGGCCTCACTAAGTAGCTGAGGCTGGCCGCGAACCCGGATCCTCCGGTCTCAGCCTCCCAAGTACTAGGACTATAAGCGTGCGCCACCACGCCCGGCTCAAGCCATGCATCTTTAGACTATACCACGACAGAAGTCATCTGTAAAAGAAATGGGCAAACAAGTTGTGAGTTGCAGTTTGCTGTCTTTTATTTTTTATTTTGAATATTGACAGAATAAAGAGAATCATTCCCCTGTAGACAGGTTTAAGGAACTTGAGGCCCTATTCTTATAGAGTTTTTGTTTAAATTGACCTTCTAAGTTTATCAAATCGTACAGACTAGAAAAGTGCAACCTGGAGGCCTTAAAATTTTACTTGAAATAGGTAAACCTGGCTCTAGAATCTTGAAGTGCTAGCCAAAGACAGGTCTTTCATACTTCCTCTACTCTTTCATATAGGTGGTGTTTGTAGATTTCTCACTGCAAGAATCAAGCCTCTGAAGTTTGTTCTCTAATATCTCTATATCATCTCAAATAGATAATTTAATTTGGAAAGAAAATATTTAATAAATACACAAATTCAACATAACCCAGTAGTTATTTTTTTAAAAAATTGTTATCTGGGGGTGTTTCCTTTCAAGAGTAAAGAATTCTTATATACATTGGCATAAAACAAAGTTGTGGGGGAAAAAATCCATGTTTAGCTTTCCTTAGTATCTCAAGAGTGCTTTTATATTCTACCTATTCCTTTCATTATATTATCTCATCCCACCTATTCCCACCCATTTACTTAATAACTACCACATTAAGAAATTTGATCGGTGGGGCGTGGATTTATGGCTTACCCGTGCTGTTTTGTCTTTGTTCCAGACCTTTGATGAATGCGTCGCTGAGGGCGGCTCAGACTGTGCTCCAGAGAAGCTCTGGCTTCAAATCCCGTTCTTCTGTGGCCACAGCTCGGAATGCTGGTAGGGAGATAAAGTTAGCTTAAATTAATTATCTTCTTTATTATCTCTAAATCTGCATCTCACATGTATGAATGTGTTCATCAAGGACTAGGTGTAGGAAAATGAGTGAAAGACCAGACTAAAAATAGCATGTAATTAAGTAATGCCTAGTTTTGTGTTTACCTTTAAATGCATTTAAAAGATTCCTCACATATATAATCTTCATAGTGCTTTATCAGATGCTTTTTTTTGGCGGAACTGGGAATTGAACCCAGGGGCATTCTACCTTCGGGCTACACCCCAGCCCTATTTTCTTGTTCTTTATTTTGAAACAGGGCCTCACTAAGTAGCTAAGGCTGGCCGCGAACCCGTATCCTCTGGTCTCAGCCTCCCAAGTACTGGGATTACAAGCATGCACCACCACGCCTGGCCATCAGATGCTATTTTTTTAAAAAACTTTGTTTTTGGTGTTCTGTTTTGCCTTATTGCAGCAGAGCTCTTAATTAGAGATTAGGGATCATTTTATAAACCTTATTTTGTCCTAACTTTACCGTTCTACCATTCATCTTAGGTCAAGAGAAGGCTTAATGGGTAAATTATTTACCTGGTTTTACTGTTACACTGATTTTGACATTAAGAGGAGCCAAGGTTATGGTTGTGGTTTAGAGTGCTAATAAACATGAGCTGGAAAGTTATTTTGTCTTTAACACAGAATTTATTTCCTCAGAGTGTACTGAATGTTCAGCTCTTAAAAATAATTGTACATATTTATTTGTTCTATTCAGTCATCTTAATAAGGAAAGTAGAAAAAATAGGAACACATTCAAAGTTAGTGTACTCCTTAAAGCCATAATGAGAAAGGCAAGGAATTTCTTCATTATTTGAGGTATAAAGTTTAAGGTTCGACTCAGTAGATTATTGCAAAGCATCATACTAGCACAAGAATTGAAAACATGGGAAGAATGTGTTTTCAATTTTTAACAATTTTTTAGAACCAGGATTGGTAAAACTACAACCTACAGATTACATTTGGCACATCACATGGTTTTTATATTAAAGCTTTATTAGAACACAGCCACAGACATTTGTTTACTTACTATCTATGGCTCCTTTCATGCTGCAGCAGCACAGTGGAGTAACTGTGGCCTAAACCATATATCCTGTAAAGCCTGAAGTGTTTACTCTCTGGCCGTTTACAGAAAAAGTTCTCCAAGCCCTGCATTTGAACAGTGAGGAGTATAACTCTCCTGCGTGTTACTGAGAGAACTTTGAGTTTCTTTAGTATGTTTCATACTTAGAACTGGGGGTGACCTTAGGAGCCCACTAATTCAATTCCTCCTCCCTGTACCTCTTTTTTTTTTTAATAACAAATAACTAAGAAAGCAAAGTTACAAAGGGGAAGCCACCAGCTCAAGTTCACACTGCTTCTTAAAGGCAGAACCAGAGCTAGGGTTAGAGAGAACATTCATGCTAAGAAGAACTCAAAAGTATGGTCTACTTAGGGCAAAATCTATTAGCAGCATTAGCTGACAATATAAGTAAAAATAAGAATAATAGATTCTTGAAAGAGCCTCTTCTTATCTATATTCTGTTCCTCAGAAATTTCAGAAAACCGTAAGTTCACACACACACACACACACAAAAACCCCAAACTCTAAACTTACAAATTAAGATAAGCACTAAACCAGGTGTGGTGGCACACATCTCTAATCCAGCTACTTGGGATGCTAAGGCAGAAGGATCACAAGTCTATAATATTCAGTATTAGAGGCATCAGAAATACCTAGCAGATTTCACAGACTACTTTTTAATTCCTTTTTTTGTTGATGTTGTTGTTTCAGGAATGTGGGAAGCAGGTGGGCTATGGATCAAGCCAAGTATAACCTAATTAATGAGTACTTTCTGGTAGGAGTTACAGAAGAGCTTGAAGATTTCATCATGTTACTGGAAGCAGCTTTGCCCCGGTTTTTCAGGGGTGCTACAGAACTCTATCGTACAGGTATATACATGATGGGTTTTTTTTGTGTGTGTGAAGCTCTCCCTAACTTTTGTTTGTTTGCAACTTGAAAAATATATGTGGTTTGAAGTTTCTTCAGTAAAACACAACAAATAGCTCCAGAAAGGCAGGTATATTGTCTGTTTCTATTCACTGTTTTCCATGCAAGACAGTGCCTGGCATGCACAGATAGTGTTCATTAAATATCTTTAATGAATAAATGTACATTAGGTGAGAATTAGAAAGCATTGTAGGAATAAAGGAATAACTCAAACTAAAAAAAATGGCTGAAATCTAATGGCAGATGTGAAACGTCAGGGCTAGGTACTAAACCCTTAGACCTGCCTACTAGTGTTTTAAAGTAGGGGTGGGATGGTGGGGCTGAATTACACTAATACACACATCATGTGCTGTGTCTGTATTGAATGCCTAGCAGTGTGCTTCAGCAGCCTCGACAGTGTGACGTATCTGAAAGTGACTGTGCTCATCCAGTCTAATTCTGATTTCTATTTCATTTGGCTGTTCTTTAATGAGATGCAGTCATAGGACTTGTATCCTAGAGTAGGCATATGTCCTGGTTTCAACATGATTATAGCAAATATGGGTTATAAGGAAGTAAAATTAAGTTTGGCAATAGATGTTTTATCATATTTTTAAAGATAAACTAGTCTTAGAGCACCAAGCGCTTGAGAATATAATGTGTGAAGTGACAGTCTACAGTTTACAGAGTGGTAATTCTTAAATTTACTATTTGCTATTTCGTTAAGTCTTTAACAGGTCTTAAGGATTTATATTCTAAAGGAATAAATCACAGTTTTAGGGCTCATTTTTACTGAATTATATTAATATAAGACAATTAGGTTACCTGTCCTTCAATGTGTCATATTAACTTAAACCATCTCTTCAAATAAAGAAGCCTTGGTCTTTTATGTGTTCTCTAAGAATTATTTACTTTTTCTTTTCTCCTTTGTAAGTAGGAAAGAAATCTCATCTTAGGAAAACCACAGAGAAGAAACTCCCTACTAAACAAACAATTGCAAAACTTCAGCAATCTGACATTTGGAAAATGGAGAATGAGTTCTATGAATTTGCACTAGAGCAGTTCCAGTTCATCCGAGCCCATGCTGTTCGAGAAAAAGATGGAGATCTCTACATCCTCGCACAGAACTTTTTCTATGAAAAGATTTACCCTAAATCGAACTGAGTACAAGGTGTGACTATTAGATTCTTGAACTAGAACTTTGACCCTGTCTTCACCTTTGTCTCAGCTTCACAACCTGGATTGCTGATATACGTATAAGACAGTTTATATTGAGCTGAGTTAGGAAACAGTAATGTCAAGGAACTAGATACTGGCTGGTATGTCAGTGTTCTGAGAAGTGTAAGCTTCAGGCATTTTTCTTTTTTGTTTAAATTTTGGTGAGATTTAAAACCTGCCTCGGGAAAAACACCTTACATGGCCTAAAATAACACATGGCAGGTCTAATCAAAGGCTAAATACAATTTCAGAAAAGGTTCTGATATCCTTGTTTTGATAAGGCATTTTTTTTCAACTAACCATGACTGAAGATGAATCCATTTGCCACTTCCACCTTCTCTAGAGGTTTGTGTTACACACCTCTACTGATAGTGTTAATAACTGTTTGGCAGTGTATGCTTTGTTTTTGTGGATCATGTCTCATGAAATTTATTGGAATGTTTGATCATGTTTGCTAAGAAATACTTCTGCTGGAGTTGGATTTGCCCATATTTATGTAGGTGGTTTTAATTTTTTTATGATGATTAGTGTTAAATACCAATTTAAACCATAATACTGTAAAAAATGAAGAGTCAGTGCAGTATTTCTCATTCCTGTCTCCCCAGTATCTAATATTGGGAAGATGTTTCTAAGAATGTTGGCATTATCTGAAGTTTTAGTTAAGATTTCCACACATTAATACTTAACAGTAAGTTTGGTATTTGTTTCTCCATGGGTTGCTTGTAAAGCTGTAAACAGAGGTATCGGTGACTCCATATTATAACTCCATTAGTGAGCTGTGGTATGGGTAGGATTTTCCTACTTCTTCTGTACTTTTACCTGTAGACTATTTTTACTAAGGTGCTTTATAATGTGTTTTAAAGCATTGCATTTACAAAAAAAGGAAAAATGCTGTAAATATTGCATATTTTATGTATTTGGACCAAAAGGTTACAAGTAATTAGACAAAAGTGGTTTTGCACCAGTTTTATGTCAAGTAAAATCATCAGACCTACTGTTCTTGTATTTCTCATTTAACTTTACTGTCAAAACATCACTGAAATGAATTTCAATAACCTTTCAATTTTGATAGAGTACATTATTCATAACTGGAGGCAGTATAGTGGGAAGAGTACTAGACAAGGAGTCAAAAGTTTTGATTTCTGGTCGTGGCTCTCAACTTCTACTGGGTGATCTTGGGCAAGTCTCTTAACCTCTCTTTGCCTCAATTTCCTCATCTTGAAATGAGGATAATAATACCTGCTGTACCTACCTCACAGGGCTGTTGTGAGGACTAAATGAGATGGCATGTGAAAGCACTTTGAGAACTGTAAAGTGGTATAAAAATGTAAGGTATTATTATAGAAGCATCTTCAACATATAGTTTCATACCATTCATTTTTTTAACAAAGAAAAGTCCACTTTTAAGCTTTGTGAAAAAAGTTTATCTTGATATAAATTTGTGTTTGATAAATATCTTCTCAGTGTTTTATCTTCCATGTTTCAACAACTATTGAAATATGAAACACCTGTGAACTCTTAGATTCTTGAGAGCTGGTTGAGTTCAGGAAGCTCCCTGTTGGAAATAGACTTTGTTAGCTAACTAGGGAAGGGAAACCTCACTCTTCAAATTTGAAAGATGTGTTTTGTTTTTACTTTACATTACCATGCAAAAATGGTAGCTATTTTATACCTATGGTTTTTAAAGTATGTTTTGCAGAGTTTAATTTCGCTGTGCATCCTTTACCTTCTTCCTCCTCTTGGAGTAACAGAGCTAAAGAAATTCAGAAATATTTTCTAAAAGAATAATCTTTAATATGTTTAGATTAAGTGAATATTTCTGTACAAGGCTTCGCCAAACTAAGCATTTTAGGCAGATTGCCTTAAAGGTTATTAATTGTGTGGGAGGGGAGGAAGGAGCAGTGCATATCAGGAAACATTTATAAACAAACTGAAGAAAGACTAAAGGAATGATAGAATCTTTATAGCACCCTTTCCCCCTTCCCCCTGCCCCCAGTAATAGGAAAATATTAAGAGAACATAGCCAGGCATACTTTTCTGGGTTTTTTTTTCTTTTTTCAAATTAACTTTATAGGTATTTGCCAGAAACATATACAGATTGTTCCTTTGCCCAAAAAGTAAAGCCCACTTCGAGGTGGGTGTTTGACATTTATCCACTAATGGACAAACCCCAGGTTATTCTTGGAGTACATGCTAACATCTTCTTGAGGTGCATTAACTCTTTTAGATAACTAGAGTAGCACTTAGTACACGAGACAGGGGGTAAGTAACCTTTTTCAGTAAAGAACCAGAGAGTAAATATTTTAAGTCTCTGTCACAGCCACTCAACTCTGTCATTGCTGCAAAAAAATATTTTTAAAAAGCAGCCATAGTACAGAAACAGATGAGCATGGTTGTCTTCCAATAAAACTTTATTTACAAAAGGACAGATGTGACATGCCTGATATGGACCATGTGCTACCAACCCCTGCACAAGAGAAATCATTTATGGAGAAATTGTTTTTGTATCTGTACTCTAGTGGCCTAAAAGAGTTTATATACTTCCAAGAGCTCCTAATTGATACCCAAAGAATAGCTTTCTGATCCATGCGATCTCTCCCGATTCTTTTATGTATATCCCTTCTGAGGGGGCATGTTTTCTTTACCAGTTTAACAGTTCAAATTAGGGATGTTTATCATCTTTTAGGGTAGGTTGGGAGTGTCCTTTCTGGAGACTAAGGAGGGGGTGGATTTAATTCCATCTGGTCCAGTACAGTCCTAGGAGTCTAAGTCCTTATAATACATAACTTTATAATCGATTAAATAAATAGAACCCACTGAGACAATATGTATTTTTTTAAAGTGGCAAATGTGGTTTTCTTTTTTCAACCTTTGTGCTTTTATTCAGTATTTTGACCATAGGGAGATATTTTTTTTATAATACAAGAGTAAATTAACCACTTTGAATTTTAAAGATAATGTTACATGTGTATGTGTATATATCTATATCTATGTTTATTTCCTAAAAGAGGAAAAAGTACCTTTTTGTTCGACTTGTATCAACTCCTATTTTCTAATTGCTGTGAAATGGCAACTGTTGATAAATTATTGTGACTTTTAAATGTAACGGGGAAGATATATTTTGATTTTACCCAGCTTTAATCTGTAAAGTATCACTTAAATATATCTGATAGCAACACTTAAAATATTGCATGGGAATCACTTTTCTATCATCCATACGCATTTGTGCAATTTCTAACATACTGAGTGCATCTGAATTCCTGACAATTGGATTTAAATTATTGAAAATCGGAGACCTTACACTTTCTGACTTTCAAATTTTTAATTTTATTTTCTATTCTCAAAATTCAGTTAATGCCTATAATTTGAAATCTATTGTTCTTTCTCTTTATATGTCCTATTGGAAATTCCTAAAATTGTTAGTGCCATCAGTAATTTACCAAGCAGTATTTTGATATTGCAGATGATTTTGCTCATTGTATTTGCATAGTTAGAAAGAAAATAGTTTGTAGACAATGATTCTCTTTTTCAATAAAATGAAATAAAAGTTCTAAAAGCACTAGAGAATTTAACTAAAGGCGGGTTCCCAAATGTATAGCTGGTATTTTAATTTATATTTAAATTCTACATAGAGAACATCTGTATGAATCATCTAGCTGGATTTTCCCTTTGTTCATTGTCAAACACACCTATGGTCTTAGAATCCTCTATTATGGGAAACACCCGGTACTGTCACCTTTTATGAAGTTTGTCTTTAAGGGGCCCAAGTGCTTCTGGTTTATGATTTAAAAGTCTGCCTCTTCTGAAATTAGTGCATTTTGCTTTGAGAGGAAGTGGAGCAGTTGCTGTGAGGTTTTTGCGTCCATGTACCTGATGCAGAGCTGCTGTGTGATGCCCACTGAACTGCTCTCCAGGCGGCCTCCTGAGGGGAAAGCGGCCCCGTTTCAAATGCACTGCCAATTGAGCTCCTCTGGAGTGGAGCTTACTTTCTGATCTCCTGGAGCGGGAATTTTAGAAATTGAAATGAGTAATCATTTAGTCAGATTTATCCTATAATTTAAGTTCACACAGCTTTGTAACCTTTGCAGTGCTATTTATAAAATGGCCCCTGATGGTAATGACCTCTTTAGATACATTCCTGGTAAGCCTATGACTGAGAGGCATTGGTGCAGTCTATCTGGTGTTTTAGACAGCTTTGTAGCTTTCTTTTGAGAGTCAAGTATGTGAGCATCTCTAAAGCAGTGTTGAATGTAATTTAGAGAAACATGGATTGTCTATTTTGACTATTTATTTTATAAATAGACAGCTAAACAGTGCCTTCCCCCACAAACACAATCCTGTTGGAAGATGCTCATTACTTTCTGTCTCTCTTCTCTTTCCCTGCCCTCCCCACCCCCAGTTGATTCATTTATGCAAGACTGTTTCCAACTTGAAACCATTTTGTCACATCTGTTGGAGAGATAATCGCTCCTTTTCCTTAACACTCTGCCAGCTTTCTGTTGTTGAAGTGTTGCAGTTGACTACCTGATGCAAAAGCTATAAAATAAACACTCAGTGGGAAGGGAAAATGGCTTGGTGTCCTGTCTTAATATTTTCTTGTGTAGCTTTGATGCTAATGGACGTTTTCCAAGCTGATTCGGGGTTCAGCGCCATCACCTTTACTCTCAAATGGTGTTGCCACCGGCACGGTGTGCATGCATCATCACTGGTTCCTAATGATTCCATGGCTATCTGTGATAATGTTTTACCCAGACTGACGTGCCTCTGCTGCTTTTGCTTGTATTTAATCGGTGGGACTGCAATTTCAAATAGGAAATTTACAAGATATTCTTAAGGTATACACTTAACTAGAAGGAAACAGATAAATGAGGGAAGGGCTATTTAGAATAAAAAGTAAATTTGAAAGAAAAGTTAATCTAACACATATTGCAGAGCTTGGACATACTCATAATTTTTGTTTGTTTGAGAAAACACATCTCTAATGGTTATCTTTTCACCCTTAAAGTTGAAAAAATCTCAATTCCCAGTCCCATTGTTCTGAGTAATGCTTGATTGATTTTCTATATTATATTAGATTGAATAAAATGCCAGTTCAGTGATGAATTTTCTAAGTAGAGAATATGATCTGTACCCACAGAGGGCATGGATCTGAGAGTCCCTGCATTTGAGAGTGGATTGGAGAGAGCCTGTATCTAGCAGTGTGACATTAGTAAACAGAGAGAACAGGGTAGTTGTAAAGGTTGGAGATGACAGAAGCCAAGTGCTGCCCAGGGCAGACCAGTCACCATAGCTTTCATATATTGTGTAGGGATAGCTTTGGGAAGCTGACCTCCCTTCTCACCCTGCAGAATCTGACATTGTTAATAATGGAGTTGTGTCACTTCATAAAAGATAGTTTTATAAATATTTTTGAGTGCAACTACTTTTTTTTTTACTGATAAGAACCCATTATCTTAATGCTCCTCTTTTATGTACCTGTAGTGTAGGTATTCCTGGTTCTGATATGCCAGTTGTTCTAAAGGAGACAGGACTTGAGACAAGACCTGCTTCCAAAGTGGCTTTGAACAGAATGGACTGCCAAGTAGTACACATATAAAATTCATGATACCCGGAATAAAATAATTTGCACTCTTTAAACAGAAAGGAAGTTCTTCATACTCTAAAGAAAACACTTGGCTGGGTGTGAGGGCTCACATCTATAACCCCAGTACTTAGGAGACAGAATCAGGAGGATTGCAAGTTTGAGGCCAGCCTATGCAACTTAGCAAGACCCTGTCTCAAAATAATAGAGGTAGAGCATCCTTGGGTTCAGTGCATAAGAAAGAAAGAAAGAGAGAGAGTGAAAGAGAGAGAGAGAAGAAAAAAAGAAAGAAGAAAGAAAACACTTGCCTTGCAGTTATAAATGAATTAATCAGTTAGAAATCCAGGTTTTGAGAATATCTGAAAAGCAAACTTAGTATGATTGTTGCCTAAACCTGAACATATTCATGGTACTCTTAATGATGACCAGCTTTGCTCCCCTCTCCCCCTCGGTCCCTCCCCCTCACACACAGTATTGAGGATTAAACCCATGGCCTCACACATGTTAGGCAAGCACACTGCCACTGAGCTACATCCCCAGCTGCTTTTTAAAATTTATTTTGAGACAGGGTCTCTTGCTAAGTCACCCAGGCTGACCTCCAACTTGAGATTCGCCTGCCTCAGCCTCCAGAGTAGCTGAGATTACATGTGTGCACCGCCACCATACCCAGCAATTTTTTTTAAGCAGGAGTTGAGCTTTCTTCCAGTAGTAACAGGTTCAGAAATGCAAACCCCAAATCTCTGTCCACCTGTTTCCTTTCTCCCTGGTCACTTACCCTGCCTTGCCTTCATTACACTCTGTTTCACAGCTTTGCTGCCACAAAGCCCAGGTGGCACCTTGAGACAGAATGAAAAATAGCAAACAGCATCAATAACTGACTTCAAAGTGCAAGCCCCCCCCCCTTCTACTTTGGGAATAACCAGCTGAGCAAACAAGGAGGTTTTAGAGCAATCATTCTCTCTGGTTTGCTATGTTTCTTCTAGTAGCATGGGACTAAACAGATAATGCAAGAGCCAATATATTTAGTGTACAGTGGGCTTCTAGGTAATGTATTTAGCACTTAAGACCTGTGAGGGGAAAAAACAGGGAAATGTTAAAAAAAATGTGTTGTTTTGTTTGATAACTGGAGATTCATGAAAGATGATCTGTAAGAGTTAGTTAGTTATTTTTTTCTTTCCAGCCCTTGGCTGTGTTATTTCAAAACCAGATGACCAACTTAGTGAAGTCATCGTGACCTTTTAAAACATACTTCTTTTTTTGTTGTTTTTGCAGTGCTGGGGATCAAACCCAGGGCCACACAGAGGGTAGGCAAGCACTTGCTCTACTGCTGAACCACCCCCCAGCCCTTGACAAATCTTGAAATCCTTGCTTTTTACCTTGAAAACAGCTCCCAGGTTCCATCTGATCTCTAATACTCCCATTCAGTACTTGCCTCTGGCCTTTCCCGCTATCCGTTTACCAAGTGCATATTGCTTCTGGATAGTCTCATAGCTAGGCAATGGGAAGTCACTTTTGAAAGGTGCAATTTTAAGGTGTCAAGAAATCTACAATTGGCCATGAAAGAGGCCGTCTGTAGAGTAGTCAGAACATGAGCGCAGGAGCTCCAGAACTTACTAGCTGATCTTGAACAAATTAACTCTGCTGAGACTGTTTCCTACCAATAATATCAACAGTTTGAGAAGTGAGATAATGTACACATGTGTAAACTTAGTTCCTATCACATAGTAAGCACTAAAGAAATGGTAACATCTTCCTTGATAAACAGAAAAGGAAAAGTTGAGGAATCATCTATTTGGACATACTGTTGAGGTATATAGCCACTCATTCGTTCACTTGCGCCAGGCATGAGGAACATGAAAAATGAACAAAAGAGGCATGGCCTCTATTTGTAGGAAAGACGGGTAAAAAAGAAACAGTATTGTGCAAAAACCCCTCTTTGGGGTTGGGGTGCTCACTCAGTGGTAGATCGTGTGCTTTGCATGTGTGAGGCCCTGGGTTCCATCCATCTGCAGCGCATGCACACACATATGCGCGCGCGCGCACACACACACACACACACACACACACACACACGCACATTCTTACTAATCATCTCCCTTTTGTTAAAGTTCATAAAACGTCCTGGACCTTTTAGTTTAATGCACTCACCTTCATTTCTGAGTTTAACCTGGCAATAGCAGAAGCATCCGCCTGTCCCCGGTGATCAAGTTCTAGACCTCTAGGACCTGTTAGATTGCCCCAAAGTCTAGAACTCCAGACTCACCTATGCGATAGGCCTATTTTCATGACAAATCTGCCCTCTCACTTTAGATGCCCAGCTGGGTTAATAGGTTAAATGATAAGGCTTTACTTTGATGCGCAGAGTTAACATCCACATGCAATTTTTCCTTTTCAATTCCAAAGTAATCTAAGTAAAAAGAAACTCAAAGAAATACACTTAATCCCATTCCTACAAATGAGTTATGGCCTCAGAATTCATCATTACTGGTTGTTTAGAATCCATGCGGAACCAAGATTGTACATGTGGACTCAGTACACAAATGTGAGTTTAATATTCATGAATTTATCCCTTCACTAGAGCAGAGCAACCTAGGGGTTGTGTCCTTCCGGGGGTTTATTGTGCTTTTCTACCATTTTCTAAAGGAGGTTCTTCAGTCTTTTTGGGGGGGGCAGTACTGGGATTTGAACCCAGTAGGGTTCTACCACTGAGCTACACCCCAGCCCCTTTTTAAAATTTTATTTTGAAACAGGGTGTCAGTAAATTACTGCGTGCTGGCCTTGAACCTGTGATTGTCTTGTCTCAGCCTCCCAAGTACAGGTATTCCGGGCTTGGGCCAGCAAGCCCTGCAGCGGATTTTATTTTTTATTTTGAGACAGGGTCTTGCTAAATGCCCAGGCTGGCCTCAAACTTGTGATCTTCCTGCCTCAGCCTCCTTGGTTGCTGGGAATATAGGCAGGTGCCACTGTACTTGGCTCTGAGTTTTCCAATCTTAATCCCAAACCGAGCAGTTTGGATGATGTGTGCTTTTAACATGTGGATGATAGAGGTTGCAAGCAGATGGTGAAATGGTCCTATCTGTTTTTTTGAAAGATAAGTGCAAAGAATGGGTCCTCCAGCTGAAAGTGAGGTCAAAAGTCACCTTTGGGGAGGGGACTGAATTGTCAAGAGAAGTGATGGGGTTGGGGAGAAGCAGATGGATTTGAGAGGCAGAAACCCCAACACTTGGCAACAGGTGGGATATGAACAGTCAATGGGTACAATGCACACAGCATCTGTACAGATTTGCAACATCCCTCCTCGCCTTTGTCTCAGGAAATGGTGGTTACTTTCTAAATTAAACTTTATGAAACAGACCGGTGTTTATTTGCTCAAAGAAACGAGGATCACAAACAGAATTCCCTGTCTCCGTGTCAGACATTTAATCCCGTCCCTCTTTTGCTCATTCAGGTTTTGCCACCAGGCTTAGAGTTTAGCAGAGGATCCCCCAGAAATGGCCCTACTACCCTGGGGTTGGATGGTGGAGGCTTCTAGTGAAAACATATCAACTTCAGCTCTGCCCTACTGCTGTGATTTCTCTAAAGCTGAAGTTTAAAACCTAAAGTCATAGCGGGGCATGGTGGCGCATGCCTGTAATCCCAGTACTTGAAGGTAGAGACAGGAGGATCACAGGTTTGAGGACAGCCCCGGTGATGTAGCAAGACTCTCAGCAACCTAGCATAGACCCTGTTTCAAAACAAAAACAAAGAGGGCTGGGGGTATAGCTAAAAGGCAGAATGCCCCTGGATTCAACCCTCATTGCCACAAAAAAAAAAAAAAAAAAAAAAAGCCATGCCTGGAAATGTCTCAGGTCATTAGCACTGAAAGTGATTGCAGAGAAAATGTAGATGAATCAATTTTCATTTTAGGGTTCTGGTCAAATGTTTGGGCAACTAGATTACCAACGTTGTCACCTCTCAGTGGTACTAGCAAAAACAGGATGAAGCTGGGAGTGGTGGCGCACGCTTGTAATCCCAGTACTTTGGGAGGCGGAGACCAGAGGATCCGGGTTCGTGGCCAGCCTCAGCGCTCTCTCTCTCTCTCTCTCTCTCTCTCTCTCTATCTAGTGAGGCCCTCTGCAACTTCGTGAGACCCAGTTTCAAAATAAAGTATAAAAAAATAGGGCCGGGGGTGTAGCGCGGAGGTAGAACGCCCCTGGGTTCAATCCCCGGTACTGCAAAAAAAAAAAAAAAAACAGGATGAGCATTAAGTACAGTAAATGACCTTTGTCTAGGATTAGTTGCTAAACAGCCCCCCCCTCCACCAGCCCCATGAAACAGGCAACATGCGCATTTTGAACTGTAAGAATGTTGAGAAATTTCTCTCCCTGAGCAGCAGATCCAAAAGAGTATCCTGGGATTCCTAGTCTCACTTTAGTTCTTTCTCTATCTCCTTCCCTCCTTCATCTTCTTTCCAAACTATTTTTACTTATTTATTTATTTGTAGTACTGGGGATCGAAGCCAGGGGCACTCACTAAGTTGCTGAGGCTGGTCTTGAACCTGTGATCCTCCTGTCTCAGCCTCTTAAGTGCTGGGATTGCAGGCATGCACCACTACACCATGCCCTTCTTTCCAATATAAATCACTCAATCTCTCTTAGAAACTTGACATCACAGAAACTGGCAGTTAAACTCCTAATTGGTGATTTTTTTAAGAAGGTGTATGCCTTCCTAAAGTACCAGGTTAAAGTTTTAACTTGCGTCAAATTAATCTTAAAATCTGGCGAAGAGTAGACCCACCGTCCCCAAGTGATCTGGCTTCTGAACTTTGGTTTTCTTTCACACATGTGAACCAATTTGACCTAAATCTGGGTGTGTCATGTAGCATCCCTGGAGATTTATTTAAAGTCTTTTCAGCATAACATTTAATTTGTATCCGTTTGATTGTTCCGGGTGCCCCCTTGATAATGCAGCCAGGTTGGGCCATAAAAAAAAATAATGTAGTTTTCAGAGTCTTAGATATTTGACACTGTTCCATGTTTTTAAGCATTTCTCAAAACTGACTAGCTGAAATACATCTTTTTCTGGGTAACTCAGCTCACTAGTAATTTCATTTGAAGTGGGCAGAGCCTTTCTGAAAATGGCTAACCAGGAATAAGTGACATTTTATTCAAACAAGAGACCAGAGACTTTTTTCCCCCTTTAAAAGTAATTTAAATTTCTCCGGAGGATTAGTAAATTGGGTCTCTTGGCATCGCACGGTAATCTGATCAGACCATCATGCCCGTAAACAGTGGAAATGCAGGATGTTGATTCATTAGTGTGCATGTTTAAAGGCGGTGGTGGACATAAACTCCCTTTTCTTTCTCTCACACTCCTGCTCTGTTTCTATCTTTGTTTCATATAGGGGCTTTTTAAGTAACACCTTAGACAAGAACAACGTTTAAAAAGTTGGCCGGTTATATGTTGCTTCTCTATTTCTACCATACTAATGGCTCCCTGCTTGATCATTTAGACACCGATCCAAACCCCAGATGGAATTAGATGCCCCTTCCTGCTGTGGTCCTGCAGTCAGACAGTCTGTAATGTTTGATACGGATCTTCTGAGTGGACAAGATGAGATTAGATTGGTCTCTCTGGGAGCCAACTATTCATTTTATAAGAAAGTTATACTGGAGGCCTGAGGACTGCCAAGAGCAAAGTAGAAACAGAGCCCAGCCTTCTCTTATCAAGATCCACAGTTGGTTCCATGTTAAGCAGCAGAGCACTCTATGGTAAAAGGATTTGAATAATGAATTGGATCAGAAGCCAAGAAGGAGGTCCCTGCCACCCACGACTGAAAGATGAATTTCATGTGTTATAACTCTATTATCATTTCTTGTTTTAATATATCACAAAAACTGAAATCTCTGGCATGGAGCTAGTGGCTATTTTTAGTTCTGGTGTTTTATTTTATTTTATTTTCATATTTATCAAGCCCCCTAATATGGGCCAGGAACTGTACTACAGACCTTGCATCATGAGCTTCAACCTTTACAATAATCCTCGTATTTAATCCTGTACGATTGCTTAGACCTTTATAGCCTGTCAATGCACTTTCACATTTATCCTCTCAGATTCTCACATGGAAGGTAGATACCATCATCCTCATTTTATAGTTGAAATCGGCGCAACTAGTAGATGGAAGATGATTTCTAGGTCAAACCTGATGTCCTCTTGCTATTTGCCTTTCTCCTAAGGTGAGCAAGGGCTCTGAGACAGCTTGGACAGCTGCAGTGGGGTTTAGACTACTTACACCTCTAGATCAATAGCATCAGCACCACCTAGGAACTGATTGGAACAATTCTTCTGCCCCAGCCCTTCTGAGTAACATCTTGATAATTGGCGTTAACAAGCCCTTCAGGTGGTTCTGACCCAGGTCCAAATTCAAGAACCGCTGGCCCAGAGCACCAGTTTATAGAGGAGATGACCAAAGCTGGAGCTGAGTTTAACCTGGTTAAGTCACCCATCCAAGGCCTCTCCTACCCACAGTGCTGAGCTAGGATTTGAACTCAGGTCTGTGTGGCTCCATCATCTGTTTTCTACGTTGGGCTGCCTTATTGACTGTAGTCCATCGTATGTATTCTATTCTTGGTCATTCCTTTCTGAAACATCTTTCAGGGAAGAGGAGAGCAAGTTGATAAGAAGGAAAGGTCTAGCTGGGCTTGGTGGTGCACACTTTTAATCCCAGTACTTGGAAGGCTGAGACAGGAGGATCATAGGTTCGCGGCCAGCCTCAGCTACTTGGTGAGCCCCTCTGCAACATAGTGAGACCCTGTTTCAAAATAAAGAATAAAAAATAGGGCTGGGGGTGTAGTTCGGAGGTAGAATGCCCCTGGGTTCCATCCCCAGTACTGCAAAAAAAAAAAAAAAAGAGGGAAAGGTCTCTATGCTTTCTTCTGGAGTAAGATACAAATTCTGCCCTCTAATGAGTGTCTGCTTTCTGGTTAAAATGACCTGGGGGATGGACCTGGAAAGACCACTAGAATGCCTAAAAAGGCCAGGAAGTCTCAGACATAGCTGAGGTCTCACCATGGCGATCAGGGTGCACACACGTTATCGTTCCTGCGGTGGGTGTGGCGGGTCTGATTTTCCTTGTACCTAATATGTTACTGTGATGGATTTAATGGCAAGAGGGCTCCTTGCCCCATCTGGCACTGTGTGGAGCTAAGACTTGACGCAGTGTGGGGTACTTGGGAATCCTTGCTTCTGTCCTCACTGACCGTATTCATAGCCTATGGTCACACATGGGGTCTTGCAGCTGTGTGGCTTAAACAGAAGTGCCCACCTGCTTCTTGGAAACTTCATAGATTGCATTGCAATCTTGAGGAGCAAGGCATCTCCAACGCCCCATTTGAGGCACTTCCTGTGTGCTGGCACTGTACCAAGTGCTACACCTTTGATATCTCACTTCATCCTCTTGAGCCTCTCAGGTACAACCATTAGCCCCATTTTACAGATGAGAAAATGAGGGTCGCAGAAGTCCAGACTTTCTCTGGGCCACACAACTAGGAAGCAGGGGAGGCAGGGCTCAAATCTAGACCTGATTTCCAACTGTCTACTCTTCGCCACTGTGCCACACAGGCTGACAGCTGTGACAGGCCAGGGAGGTTCACTGTGGAAATCTTGCCACATGTCTTTGTCAGTCTCTTTCACATGGCCCCACAGGGTTTGGCAACAAGTGGGACCTGGAGCCGTGGCGCTCGCCCATGTGGGCCACAGCTGTGTCTGTCACAGCAGCCTCCAACTGGAAGGACAAGGGGTTGGGAAGAGCAAATTTAGGTCATCTTGTTTTCTTGAAATGCTTCTTCCTAGCCTTTATTTCTGACTTCGCATGTCATTCTCGGTTAGTAAATAATAGTGTTGTTCTTGTTGTCTAAAGAGTAACCAGATTTCTAGACTTAATGTTGAGAAAACCACAGTGTGTGTCTTGGATCTACTTTCAGTGTGCTGAGAGTGAGTGCAGGCCCAGTCCCCAAGGTCTGGTCCCAGTTCCCAGGGGTCAGCCAGAGCAGCTTACAAATTCTCCCAGAGTGCTCTGGCTTTTGCAGGGTCTCCTCATGCAGTCCGTGCCTTTGCACAACCACCACCAGGGTAGGAGGCTGTCCAGGCTACTCGGGGAGGTGGAAGGGGACCCAGCAAAATGTGCAGTCTCCCAGAGTCCCTGCCCAGCCACCCCTCTCCCCTCTGTGGCTTACTGCTCATGGATTCTCTCCCTCCACGTGCCCAAAGGCCTTTGTGCAGAGGAGTTCAGAGGTAACCATGACCATGACCAGCCAATCTGACCTTCCCAGGGCAGGAGGGCAGAGCAGAATTTTTGTAGCTATACAAGGCTGGAAGGCCAAGGAACAGAACCTCTTCAGGGGGATGGGGGGTCCCGGCTCCTAGAGCAGGGAGGTGGCTCAGTGGCAGAGGGTACTAGGGTCTCCTGTCCCAGAAATCTCTCTTCATAAGTGACACCTGCTCTGGGCTCTCCACCAACCCCCAAGTCTGGTTATACCCTTGCTCCTCACCCCCACCCAACATTCCTTTTGTGTTTCGGGGAGATTTCCCGGCAACCTCCCTGGCTAACGGATCTGATCGGTCTGAGTTGCAGTGAGCCTCTCATTTGGTCACTAAGGCCTCTGGAGTCAGGGTGGCCCAGGCCTCATGCCAAACCCACTACTGCTAATAGCAGTACTATTATAATGGCTTTTATACTTAAATTTCCTTTCTTCAAGGAGCCCCAAGGTCTTTAACAAATGCAAGAATTATGCGGCAGGCCAAATATTAGAAATGGAAGGAAAAATATACACCTTATTCCAATTCTACCCCTTCATGGCCTTGCATAGTTCCTTTGAAGAGTGAGTGGGTCTCTAAAGACGTATTAACTTTGGTGGACGGGGTGGATACAGTCCTGAGGCTTTCTTTTATTCCTTCATGGCCCCCAATCTTAACCATCTTCCCCTTCTCTGGTTTTGTAGCTCAAAGGCCCTGGAAATGCATCTGGATGAGCCTAATAAACATGTATCTGAGAAGAAGAGATCAAGTTTAATATGATGGTGTTTGCAACTCATGCCCAGAGAGTGTAGGTCTATAGGTGCTCACCAAACCCAGCTTTTTTCTTTTTCTTTTTCTTTTTCTCTTTTTCTTTCTTTTTATTTGGGGGTGCTGGGGTTTGAACCCAGGGGCATTCTTACCTCGAAACTACACCCCCAGGCCCTTCTTAAGAATAATTATTATTTTTCGTTTTGAAACAGAATCTCACTAGGTTGCTGAGATTCTTGCTATTTTGCTGAGGCTGTCCTCAAACCTGTGATCCTCCTGTCTCAGCCTCCCAAATATTAGAATTATAGGCCTTAGCCACCACACCCTGCCCAGCTTTTTGTTATGAGGCTTAGGACAGACAAGGATGACTTCTAACAGATGCTGTGAAGGATAGAGTCAGCTTGAAACTCGAGAGTTAGGTTTGGGTCACACACCCCTGATTGTAGCACCTGTGAAGATCTCAGGCAAGACAGAGAAATGCATACCATTCTTCCGTGCCTGGCCCTGCGGGTGCAGAGGTGGGCTTGGCCAGGGCCTGCCCTCTTTTCAGGGGTCTGGCCTCCCTGTTCAGAAAGGAAAGCACATTTGTCTTGGAATCCGGAACATAGTTTCCGGTTCTGACTGCCCCGTCCTTCCCTGGGGTTCTTGCAATGTACACAAAGCTTTGTTTTCTTTCGTTTAGAGGCAAGAATGCTATCCAGGTACAGACTGAACATACCTCATCTGAAATCAGTGCTCCAAAATCCAAAATGTTTTGAGCACAGACATGGCACCACACATGGAAAATCCCACCCCTGACCTCATGTGACAAGTGGCAGTCAAAATAGGGGCACTAAAAATACTGAATAAAATTACCCTCAGGCTATTTGTATACATTGTATATGAAACATAGATGAATTTTATGTTTACATTTGGGTCTTGCACCCATATATCTTATAACGTGTGCATACATAGCCCCCCAAAAAAGTCTAAAACACTTCTGGTCTCAAGTATTTTGAATAAAGGGTTATCAACCTGTATTCAAATTTGATCTCCTGACTCAAATTCATTCTTCACCTTGATGACAGAATTGCCTTCCAGAGAGAAAATTCGTATTACTCCCTCCCTCAAAAAGACTTGGTAGAGCCAGGTGTGGTGCTGCACACCTGTAATCCCAGTACTTGAGAGGCTGAGACAGGAGAATTGCAGGTTCAAGGCCAACCTCAACAACTTAGCGAGACCCTGTTTTAAAACAAAAAACAAAATAGGACTGGAGGTGTAGCTCAGAGGTAGAATACCCCTAGGTTCAATCCCTAGTACCAAAAACAAAAATCAACAACAAAAAACAACTCAGTGGTCTCCCATCACGGTGGCAGGGAGTTTTAGCTCCTTAACCAAATAATTCAAACCTTCTAACTCCCATTTCAGCCTTGTTTACCACTATGGCTCTCTGGTAACCGGGGCACACCACACCCCTTCTGGAAATATTCAGGCTTTTGCCCACATTGTTCTCTCGGTTCCCTATGGAAATCTTTGTCACCATTCAAGACCTGGTTCAACTAGCATCTCTCTGGGACACTTGCTTTGACCCTGAGAGTCAGGATCTAGTTCCTATCACTATACTCACACAGCCCACTGCTTGTGCCTGTGTTCAGTAATAGTGACATGTAGAGTACACGCCTTTGGAATGAGATGGATTTGGATTTATTTTAATTATTATTTTTTTGGTTCTCAGTATTGAACCCAGGGGCATTCTGTCTCCGAGCCACATCCCAATCCCTATTTTATTTTTTATTTGGAAACAGGATCTTGCTAAGTTGCAGAGGGCCTAAGTTGCTGAGGCTGGCCTCAAACCCGCAATCCTCCTGTCTCAATCTCCCAGCAATCTTCCTGTCTCAGCCTCCCAAGTACTGGGACTTGGGAGTCTTGGACTCCCAGCTGGACTTGGATTTAAGTCCTTACTCTCTCACTTATCTGCCATGTGAGTTTTGGGAAATCACTAATTTGTTTCATTGTCCTACAGAAAAGTAAAGCTGAATCCGACTTTACCATAAAATGTTGTACAGATTGAATGAGGTCACACCTATAAAATCCTTGGGAGATGAAAATTATGGGTGCGCACAAGGTATTCAAGGTGTGATGGTTCCTAATGTGTTCTAGGTCTTGATCTTCCTGTCTTCCCCAGTAGGAGGTAAACTCCCCGCTGGTGTCTGTGCCTGCCCGCCATCTTGGCATGTACCCCATCCAACTGTAAAACCATGTTCAGTGTGTTCCCTAAACGTTTAAAGTGTTAGAAAACATTGTAAGCACTTAATTTCTCATTTTCTCAGTTTCTCTATCTGAATGATAGTGACAGAAAGTAAAAAAAAAAAGTAAAGAAAAGAACATTCTGGGCATTAAAGAGAAACTCCTAGGACAGAGCCTATTATTAGTTGGAAAATAAATAGCTCTCGGATGAGTGTTCCTTCCCCTTTCATGGGCCCTCTGCAACGCAGGTAGGGAGACATGTATACCTCCTTTGAGAATAGTAATGACTGCCCCAAACTCCTTTGGAAGAACATTGGGAAGATAAATGAGACAGTACACCTGACAGCTCTTTGAGCTCTTATGAAAAAGATACCCTTGAAATATAGGATACAGGTGTGCTTCGCTTTGACTTGTGAATTTAGGGGATTTTATGAAACTCTGAACCTACAAAACAGACAAATTAAGGGGTGAAAATTAACACCACAAACAGCCTCTTGGTTTGACAAAAAGATTCACAGCAGGATCCCTTTAAATAGCCAGCTCCCCTGGTGCATTTAAAATATGACTCCATTTACAAAGAATTTGATTTACATATACCCAATTAGGAACACATCTACTACTGAAGGAGAGGCACATATGTTTTTTATAATAAAGATCGATAACTGTGGGATTCTAAAAAATATTTATTTCTCCTCATCATCTTTAATCCTGTAGTTAACTCCAATGCTAGGAAGCAGCTCAGAAGAAGTGGGGAAATGTCGCTGCAGAGGTGCGGCCGGGCCCTCAGGAGCACATCTCCTGGAGTGTTCAGGCAGAAAAGGGCCACTCAGCTGGTGCCTGAGTGAAATAAATAGATAACTGGCTTGAGATCACAGCTGAGTGCAATGTGCTGTTTCTAATTGAGTTCAAGCATTTCCAACTTAATAGAAGATTAAAAATGAGCAGGGAGTGGATGGCTGATGTCTAAAAAAGCCTTGTATAGATAAGAGACCATATATAACTGATACAGAAGCCACTAGAAATGAGTGAGCTCATTGTTCAACTTTCTTCTTTGGGAGTATGGTGTGTGTGTGTGTGTGTGTGTGTGTGTGTGTGTGTGTGTGTGCAT
>PVJS01014904.1:0-39670 GCA_004027185.1 Glis glis | reverse complement strand
TGGCATACACACACACACACACACACACACACACTAAAAAATAATGATCTTACCTAGAAATTAGATCAGAAAGTTTGCGGCCGGGTTCCCAGTTCTTTGGAGGCGGAGTCTGGAGGATCCGGGTTCGCCGCCAGCCTCAGCTACTTAGTGAGGCCTTCTGCAACTTCGTGAGACCTGGTTTCAAAATAAAGTATAAGAAATAGGGTCAGGGGTGTAGCTCAGAGGTAGAACGCCCCTGGGTTCAATCCCCAGTACCGCAAAAAAAAAAAAAAAAAAAAAGAAAAAGACCAGAAAGTTTGCAATTACTAGACAAAAAGACAGGGAGATAGGGCCAACTCTCCAAAATATAGGCACAGGTAAAGACTTCTTCAATAAGATCCCCAAAGCTCAGGAAATAAAATCAAGAGACAATAAATGAGATGGCATCAAATTAAAAAGCTTCTATATAGCAAAAGAAACAATCAAGAACATGAAGAGAGAGCCTAGAGAATGGAAGATACTCTTTGCCAGCTGCTCCTGTGATAGAGGACCAGTATCCAGAATATATAAAGAACTTAAAAGACTTAACACCAACAAAACAAAAACACAAATACCCCTCCCAATAAATGGGTAATTGGACTAACTAGACACTTCTCAAAAGAACAAATACAAATGGTCAACAAATATATGATAACCTGTTCAACATCCTTAGCAATCAGGGAAATGAGAATCAAAATTATACTGAGATTCTCTCTAACTCCAATTAGAATGGCAATCATCAAGAATACTAACATTAATAAATGGATGGCAAAGATGTGAGGAAAAGGCATGTTTATATATTGTGGGGGAGACTGTAAATTAGTACCACAATGGAGGTCAGTATGGAGGTTCCTCAAAAGACTAGGAGTGGACCACCATATGACCCAGTTATACCACTCCTCAGTATCTTTCCAAAAGAATTAAAGTCAGAATACTATAGTGATACATGCATACCCATATTTTTAGCAGCATATTTCACAATAGCCAAATTATGGAACCAACCTTGGTATCATCAATATATTAATGGATAAAAAATATGGAGTCTACAATGAGGTTTTACTCAGCCATAAAGAAGAACAGAATTATATCATTTGCAGGAAAATGGCTGGAACTAGAGATTATCATGCTAAGTGAGATAAGCCAGACTCAAAATCAAGGGCTATGTGTTTTATCTTACATATGGAAGGTAGAGAGAAAAAGGAAATAAAAGAGACCTCATGAAAATTAGGATAGAGATCAGTAGAGTAAAGGAAGGGGGTCTAGAGAGGGAGGAGGAGAGAGAAAGGGCAGATTGGGGGAAGGAAACAGACCAAATAATGTTTTCTGCATATATAAATGTATCATTATGAATCTCATTTTCAGTGTGTGTGTGTGTGTGTGTGTGTGTGTGTGTGTGTGTGTGTTTGTGTGCGCGTGTGTGTGCGCGTGCGTTGGGGCGGTGTACTGGGGATTGAACTCAGGGGCATTCTACCTCTGAGCTATACCCCCCCAGCCCTATTTTATTTTTTTGTTTTGAGATAGGATCTTGCTAGGTTGCTGAGAGTCTTGTTACATTGCTGAGGCTGTCCTTGAACCTGGGATCCTCCTGTCTCAGCCTCCGAAGTACTAGGATTACAGGCATGTGTCACCATGCCTGGCTCTAATTCTTAATAATATTCTCATTCAAGTGGAATTAGATGTGGTTGTTGTGATAGTCAGTCTAGGTTGTCAACTTGACCTGATCATGATACACCCAAGATTATGTGATTTTGGGTGTGTAACAGCAGATTAAACAGAAAGCCCTGCCCTGAATGTAGGCAGCAGGATTCTGATAGGTGCGGACTTAGATGAAAGAGGGAGAAGCCGTATAGAGTGCGTGCGACTCTTTCCGAGGAAAACGCATCTGCTCTCGCCTGAGATCGTCGGCCGCCGGCTTCGCCTTTCTCTGAAGAGCTTCTTGATCTTCTCGGCCTCCAGCTCTTGGAACTGAAACTTCACCATTGTTTCTCCGAAGAGCTTCCTGATCTTCACGTCTTGGACTGGGACTGAATTAGTGGTTGCTCCAATCCTAAGACTCCAGCTCTTAGACCGTTCGACCAGCTACTGGTTCCTCTGACTCTCCACGTGCAGTCAGAACCTGGGACTACATTGCTTCAAACTGTAAGCCCATCTGATAAATCCCTTTTTTCAAATATATTCATTCTGTGTATTCTGTTAATCTAGAGAACCCTGTCCAATACAGTTGTGTAAAATAAAAAAGAAAAACAGGCCAGAGTGTTCATTGTCAAAGGCCTACAAGAATCCATTCTCCTCTCCAATCTCTGTAATATATTTGCACAAAAACCCTCCCAGTTTTGGTTTAGTTACTCACTCCTCACCCCTGTGCCTCAGGGAAAGTAAAGAAACTCTAGCCCTAGGCCTTGGCTTGATTAGTCTAAGGGTAATCTCATGCCTTTTGCCTGTGATTTATTCAAGGATTTGCATGTGACCCAATTCAGGCCAACAGAATGAGAAGAGAGGTTTTCTATGAATTATCTTTCTGATCTTCTGGGAAAGTTTTGGGAAATACTTTCCTTCTTTTCCTCCAAAGTGGTTTTAAGTGAATATGAGGACTAGACATATAAGGATAAAGCTGTTCAGAGAATCACCGGGAAAAAGAGGGAAAGATCCTGGATGAAGCCAGCCCTGAAGCTCACCTATGTCTAGCCTCTCAAAGTTAGATAATAATTTCCCCTTGGCTTAAGCAACTCTGCATTGGGTTTTTGATTACTTGTGGCTGAAAGCAGCCTTCTTGATACATAGGTTTGCTACATTATGGTTTATCCATAGTTAGAAAATTGCAGCACACTGTCTGTTCGGATCAACATGCCTTGTTTCCAACCTTTTCTCTAGGCTTTAAATAATGGTCGAAACCACTACAGAAGTGAAAAGAAAAACCTCCTTTTAAAGGATTTTATATTAAAAATTCTCATTTCCTTACTTAGCCATCATGGTCAGGCATCTTTGATGACTGAGAAGTTCAGATTCCAGAATCCCAAACTCAGTCCCCTTTGATGTCACTATGAATTCTAACTCTGTCAGATCACCAGTCCTGAGTTAGGAGTGTGCTAGGAGGGATGAGGTAAGTGTGAGAACGAGGAACAAGGATCAAGAGTACAAATACTTATAAGATCAGCAACCTGTGAAATGAATCCTATGAATTTTGTTGAGAGTGAAAGAAATGAGACAGGTTCATAGTTTTAATCTTCTTTATAAATAGTGGTTGCAAAAAAAGAAATCTAACATTTTTCAAGTAGCTACTATTTTAAAGGCACTCTGAGGAGACAGGAGCTTTGAGGTGTGTAGGACAGCATAAGGACACTAAAGGAAGAGGGCTAGGATACCCTTGTCAAGGTACGCACCATCTCTTGGTTGCATGTTGGGGGCATAAGTGCCTCATTTAATTCTCCAACCCATCACTTGAGGTGCTGCTGTTCCTATTTTTGAGGCAATGGATAGAGGCACAGAGAAGTTGAGTAACTGACCTAAACTCACATAGCTAATTGGATCAAATCAGACTTCTCTCGCTTCAAAGTCATTCTTTTCCCCTGCATTATCCGCACTTCCCCACATTCTAATTTCTCCTCCTTCTCTTCCTCCTCCTCATTCCCAGCCTTATGATGCTCCCAGATATAGTGTCTTAAGTCACCTCATCTCAGAATAGAGATCTGGTTAGTTTTGGGTAACATTTTGCAGTCCATGGCAATAGGCATCACACCTGGGGAAGGAGCGGTTTGTAAACAACTCTTTCTTCCTGAGTCCTTGGCCCAGACTCGCTGGCAGTTTTGCCAGTCATCTTTCCTGTTGGATGTCTGAGGCTTATTCAGTCCTAGTTCTACTCTTAGTTTATCTATTCCCATTAATATCAGCATGATTCCATTTCTCCTATAGAAATGGTTCTTCAGTGGTACCATTCATGAACCATGTTAGATTTTATCAACTCAGGCACAGGAACATGGCCGTTCTCTGACAGTTTACTTTCTGTAGGTGTTGGCATATCAATCTTAGGAAGGAGGACCTCACAGGAACCCCAGGAATCATCAGGAATCAGGAACCAGGAATCCCCCAAATAGAACTGGGATTCCAATCAAACAGTCTTTGATTCCCTTGGGGGTAAGATAATGAAAGCCAACATTTAAATACAAATGTTTAGGATGGGGACATAATTGACTTACTGAATTCTTGGTAGATAGCAGCTCCCTGAGTCAAGGGTCTCAAAGTCAGAAGTTAGGGAACAGAAGTCAGAGATCAGGGGCTGCTAGAGGAGAAGGAAAGGAAGAGATGGGTCTGGTGAGTGAATAAAAGCTGTAAAGAAGGACGTCCTCCATGGCCGTAGCCTATTTGATAGATCTCTGCTAAGACAGGACTTGCTTTCATGAATTATGCAAGATGGTATCTTTGGGTGAAAGTCTTTGTGGTTTCAGTTCTCCAGAGAAGATACAGATTCTCAGTCTTCATTTGAGTACACTGGCTTTAGGTAGACGGTAGGATGGTGTGACAGTTAATTTTGTGTTAACTTAAGTGGGCCCCGGGTGCCCAGACATCTGATGAAACATTGCTCTGGGTATGTCTTTGGGGTGTTTTTGGATGAAATTAACATTTATCTGTTTGGTGAGTAGTGGACACAAACTGAGAAGCATAATGGCAGCCTTCTCCTCCATCTCCTTGCCTTAAGTCACTGGTCATTCTGGTGGAGGAGGTGGCTCTGCTGCAAGGCTGAGCGGGGGAGGGGTGATAACCTCAGATCTGGTTCACAAAAAGCTTCTGGAGTTTGTTTCTTTGAAATTTATTTTCCATTGTCGAGATCGCAAATCTTCAAGAAAAGAACCCTTTAAAACTCTGTGGAAGTGCCGTGGCAAATTTTTTGAACTCTTTCCTATGAAATTCTAGAAATAAATGATTATCCAGTGAGATAATTCCAATGCAGTTAGGAACCACTTAAATAAAACAATCAAAAAGGACAGATTAGTACAAAAATGGCTAACACTAATGTCATAAGTGGAAAAAGAAAACATGCAATGAATGGGCTTTTTCATATGCCTATTTTCCTTTAATGTTTGATTTACTTCTATAATAATACTCTCATTTCCACCATCCTTGGGAAACAAAGTAAATTTTCACAACCTGACATTCTCTTTTTCTTAAAGTACCTCAGCTTACATTTTAAACACTTGGTTGGATTGCTTTCTCCCTGCCTGCAGGAACACAGGCTGCTAATGGATATTTGATGTTCTCAATGACTCAAGTCACACTTGACCAAAAATTACTCTTCAGTGATGCCCTTGGAGGTAATGGGCCGTAGAGGGTCGTCCATGCTTACTCGATGCAGCGCACTGCTGCTCTGCTTTCAGAGTTTGAGTGCTGGTGGCTGGTCCCTCTCCCTCTTTTTTGTCTCCCTTCTTACTGTGTATTAACCACTTTCGATCTTTCTATCTTTAGGACATCTGTCTCCAGCAAGCTCCTCATTTCCAACGTCTATGTGCTATTGCTACTAGAAGCATGTGTGTAAAATCAATTTGCCAATTTGTCAGTAGTCTGTAAGTGAAGACCAAAGGTTCTTACCTTGTGAATAAAATGTATAAAGTTTAGTGCTTTTAGACATTTTCCATTTTGCTTTCAGACTCCTCTTTGTGTGCTGTGTGACTAAGTCAAAAAGTTAAAGCATAACTGTTCAAAACATAGATTCTAAACTGGGTATGGTGGCACATGCCTATAATCTCAGTACTTGTGATGCTAAGACAGGAGGATTGTAGGTTCGAGGCCAGCATCAGCAACTTAGTGACACCCTGCTCCAAAATAAAAAAGTAAAATGGGGTTCAGGTTATAGCTTGGAGGTAGAATGCCCTTGGATTAAATCCCCAGTGCCAAACACACATACCCCCAAACAAAAAACATAGGTTCTAGTGCCTGACCACCAAGGCTCAGGGCCTAGGCCTGTCACTTAGCCCTGAGACCTTGGGCAAGTTGCTCACCTTCCCATGCCTCAACTTTCTTGTGTGACATATAGATATAGTGTGAATTCAATATATCAATACCTGTATAGCTCCTAGAGTAGTACCTGACAAATAGTTTTTAGTCAAAGTTAGCTTTTAAGTTAGGTCTGTTGATGTACTTTATACACAGAGGTGAGAAAAAACGACTGGAAAAGTTTTAAAATACACTTATTCCTCTCCTTTTAATTCATTCCACGTATATTTTTGGGACATCTACTCTTTGCAGTAGATTATACTAGACTCTATGGAGGATGAACACCCAGAGCTGTCTGAGGACTTTCCTAAATAATGATGTGGTTGCGAATCTTGGGTGCGGAGAATGTGAGTGTCATAGAAACCCTGAGGACTACAGGCAGCCGGGTGGGGCCAAGCAAGGTTCTAATTGTCATGCTAGTTACATTTTGTGTCCATGAGCAAGATCATACAGATATACTTGGGGGCAGGGGAAATAAGTCAATGCCAGACAAGGCCTTGCTTTAGGCAAACCAAGGCAGGGGCAGGAGGAAGGGAAGGAAGGGCTTCTGTGTCTGCACACAAGCAACCTATTGGGATTAACCAGTTGGGTTGGAAGAAGATAGCATGATTTTTTTTAAGGTAAATAATTCTTGTCTAATATATTAAATCTATTTGAGAAAATGAATATATACATAAACCATGTACATAAATAACAGAGCTGCACGGAACTGGGAGATGGCCTAGTTCGGTCTTCTCGTTTTACCCATGTGCACACTGAGTGTCAGGATGCCACAGGCTTTGCACGAGGTCACCCAGCTTGATAGTGGCAGAACTGTGAGAAGGCTGCAATGATTTACCTTTCTATGACACGCTACCTCTAAACACCTGTGGGCTATCATTGCACAGAGGTGTGTGACTATAGATAATAATATTGACACATCTACAGCCAACTTTTGCCAGGACAGTGATGTAGGTTGTGGAGAGGCCAAAGAAAGTGTCTGGAAATGGTATGCAAGACATATAATTTATTAGGGAAAACTTATAAGAGATCAGTGCTGCTCCGAGAAGAGCTGTGTAGTGACAGGCTGAATCAGCAGGCAGCATCTCAGAGTGTTTTGTCCAGTGGTGGTCAGCAGGACAAGTGACATGCATCCTCTCCACAGTGCCCTGGGTGCTGCACTTGTCCCACCCAGAGACAGGTTCCATATGTCAGGCTGCAGAAGCAGTGACATCATCAACATCAGCTTGCTTAGTTTGCTTGTGCGACCAGCATCTCAAGGAGCAGCTGTCTTAGTGCACGTGCAAGGAGATACTGACAGGTAATCTCCACAGGTAATACTGACTTGTCCTTGTTCCCAGTGTGCATCAGAGAAAGCTTCAAGATGATATGGACCTTGATTTTCAGGCCCAGGCTTGTTCTCATTGTTCCCTTAACTTGGCTAGGTTTTGGAGGACAGGAAGGGGACATTCAGGAACATGATGTCTTACACTCCTTTTTTTTAGAGATGACACAAATGTACTGTACATTTCAAACAGTTCGAAGAAAGGCTTTTGAAAGTTTTCACCATACAAAAATGATAAATGTTTGAGCAGATAAATAGACTTTACCTGATTTAAACATTACACATATATTGAAACATAACATGGTGCTTCATTAATATGTATCATTTTTTATTCGCATTTCCCTGGTTGCTAAGGATGTTGAAATCCTGGTTCTTATTGCTCAGGATTGCTTTGGCTATTCTGGGTCTCTTATTCTTCAATATGAATTTTAGTATTATTTCTTATAGTTCTGTAAAGATTGACATTGGTATTTTGATAGGGATTGCATTGAATCTGTAGGCTGCTTTTAGTAGTATTGCCATTTTGACAATATTTATTCTGCCTGTACAAGAACATGACAGGTTTTTCTGTTTTCTAAGATCTTTAATTTCTTTCTTCAATGTTCTATAATTTTCATTGTAAAGGTCTTTTACCTCCTTTTTACAATAATTAAATATGAGGGGTCAATATATTCCTAAACTTCTTGGACCCACAAAGTCTGATTTTATCAAATCTCTTGTGGGAAATGCTGTGAAGCAAATCTGTGAGGTAAAAATACCAAGTCAGAGAGGAAAAAATGTAGGAAGGATCTGGGTGTCTGGAACACTTACAAATTGTACAATATATGGTAGTATGCTTCATTCTCTTGCTATTTATCCCCCATAAGTAGTCTTGACTATATTTTTTGTACATATTTCTGTCTGAGAATAGATGCCTGTTTTTTATATGTTTGGCATTATTTCCTAATACAGTGCTCTACTCATAGTAGGTGTCTAGTAGATGCTTGTTAATTGTCAATGTGATTGCAGTAGATGAGTTCCAATGCTGATGACTCAGAGGCAAAACAAAGCTATATGCTTCCTAAGAATCTCAAGGCTTACAAGGTATAGAAATTGGAGGAAGAGACTTGAACTTCCAATTTATCGTGGTTGCCTCCAATGTCATCATTCACAAGTCTGGATTATCCAGATGGGCCCAGTGTAATGACAAGGGTCCTCATGAAGAGTAGGCAGGCAGGGGAGTCAGAGAGATGTGATAGGGAAGAAGAAGAAGAAGAAGAAGAAGAAGAAGAAGAAGAAGAAGAAGAGGAGGAGGAGGAGGAGGAGGAGGAGGAGGAGGAGGAGGAGGAGGAGGAAGAGAGAGAGAGAGAGAGAGAGAGATTGTGATGCAGTTGGTTTTGAATATAGAAGAAGAGGTCATGAGCCAAGAAATGAAGGTGGCCTTTAGAAGCTGAAAAGTAAGGAAATAGGTTCTTTTCTAGAGTCCCCAAAAGGAATGTAGCTCTTCCCTATCAACACCTTGATTTTAGCTAAGTGAAACCCATTTTAAATTTCTGACCTCCAGAACTCTAAGATAAAAATTTGTGTTCCAAGATAACAAGTTTGTTGTGATCTGTTATAACAGCAATGGGGTAACTGATACAGGTTTGCCATATCTTGAAGCTTTGTGCTCTTCTACTTTCCTACTGTGTGGGGCATGGGTGGGACTGTGGTTGTGGATTGGGTTATGCCATGGTGCCATTTCCCTTTGTCACATTCCTGGGTATTGTTCAGAGCGGGGGCTACTCTATTGGTCTACAATGATGCTTTTCCATTTTCCCCTTTCCAATGCTACCTCCTCCCCTTCAAGATAAAATCTCAAAGTTATGAAGAGAGGGTGATTTTGGGATGGAGAAGGGAAACATTTGTTCAAACAAATCACAAATTAATAGCTCAAGAAATCATTCTACCAAATGTACATACAGAATAATAAAGCATAAGGAGTGGGTTTTGGTCAGGAGAGTATCTTGGCTACCCTCAGCTGTTGGTCAGTCAGTTTTTGTTGTCTGACTTCCCCTCTCTTCCTCTCCAGTGAACTTAAAAGTCCTTCTCTACCACCCTTTATATGTGTGTGCATGTCAATACTCATGCCACTATATATAAAACTTATATATAAAATTAAGACACATAACCTTAATTCATAGGTTGAAGGAATGATAAATTAGCATTTTTAAATTTAGAATTTTCTATAAAGGACTAGTTAGAAATTTTTTAGTTTTTCTTGGAAAAGAGTAGTGGAGTAAATATTTATTTATTTATTTATTTATTTATTTATTTATTTATTTTTTTGCGCGGTACCAGGGATTGAACGCAGGGACGTTCTACCTCCATGCTACACTCCCGGCCCTATTTTTTATACTTTATTTTGAAACCGGGTCTCACGAAGTTGCGGAGGGCCTCATTAAGTAGAGAGAGAGAGAGAGAGAGAGAGAGAGCAAGAGGGCTGAGGCTGGCCACGAACCCGGATCCTCCGGTCTCCGCCTCCCAAAGTACTGGGATTACAAGCGTGAGCCACCACGCCCGGCTTGGAGTAAATATTTAATAAAAATATGTCAGAGGATTATGCTAAGAGACTTTTTTTTTAAAAAAAAGACACTGGCTGGTATGTATACTCTAACGTGATAACAGAAAATCTATGCTTAGTTTGTACCCTAATGGAATTCATGGTTCCTTTCAAAGCCATGAATGGTATGACCATATTTTTCTATGATAATAAACATATATATATTTTTTTCTTGGGCCATAACCAATACAATGAGCCTTTGAGAAGAAAGGCTTTAATCAAATATTAAACTGAAAGGAATCATAATTATTTGCTGAATGAAACTTAACCCAAATATTATTCTTGTATTAAATAAAAGATTCATTAGTTTTCCTCCAAAAAAAGTGAACTAAGTTGAGCCAGAACTAAACCTATACAGTTTTCCCCAAAATCATTTAGTTGGAAAGAAGCAAAAATGTCAGAATATTCCCTGAACGAAATTCAAGTCAAACAATTTCATTTTGATTTGAGTTCTGATGAAAAGGGAATTGTATTTCAATATGCTTGTTTTCATTTCTTTCTTTTTCTTTTTAGAAGCAAGTAACATGAAGTTCTCTTGTATTTTTTTAGAAGCTCTAACAATCACAATTTGTCATATCAAAAATGACATTTGGAGTTCCAAACAATAATATCAAAAGAAATTAGCAAGTGGCTCACTATTACATTGGTGTATGTGGACAATGGGAAGCATACCGATGATTAGGGAGGTAGGTGGAAGTACTCATAATACTAGTATTAATATGTATAATTCAACTACATAATGATAATAGTGAAGTCCTTCACTGCTTATTTATTTAAGAAAAATGCATTAATCTTTTGGTATTTCCATTGCATTGAAGTTCTAATTTTTCATGCACTTTGATAATTATTTTGAGTTGTAGTTATTTATTTACTATTCCTCTGAAATAAAAATAAAAATAGGCATCAAGACTCAAGGAGGTAAGGTTTGGGAGGGGTATCTCCACAGGCCACCAACATTACCAGAGTTGATGTTTCTGCAGAGGCTTTGGTCTGTATTCAGACAGATATTGGGGACCTGCATTCTTTTAGGTTGGAAGTCTAGAAATTCATAAAATGTTATAGGTTTTGAATTAAGAGGGAGGAATGGTGGTGCAGATATGGGTTGATTTACTGGATAACTACTAGGAAACATCAATATTAGGTTTCTTCTCAATAATCCCTTTTTCTGAGTCAGGCTCTAGATAGAATCCATCTTTCTACATTATAAATTAGGCTTCATTGTAAAATATGCAATAGACAGTAAAGACATTTAAAACCATTTAATCTGTCTCTCTAGTAGTTAAGGCCAGTTATCCAGAATGCTCTCTTCAGTATATTGTACCATCTATTGAAAACAAGAGCCGGGCATGGTGGCCCACACTTGTAATCCCAGTACTTGGGAAGCTGAGAAAGGAGGATCACAGGTTTGAGACCAGCCTCAGCAACTTAGTGAGGCCCTCCACAAATTAGTGAGATTCTATTTCAAAATAAAAAATAAAAATAGGGCTGGGGATGTAGCTCATAGATAGAATGACCGTAGGTTCAATCCCTAGCACCACATACACACACACACATACACACACACACACAAAAGAAAACAAGATGCCTGTTCCAAACATACATGTTAAGAAATTCTCAAGAGGGATTATTTTCTTAACCCATAGAATTAGAATTCCAAGTCAAAGAATTTCTACTACTGGTTTAAGTTTCATTTTCTTGATTCTGCCCATTAATGTTTTTGGGACTTTTGGTCAGGTGATTCATCTCCCGCTCTTACTCTTGGATATTTGTTGTCAAATATTTCTTTCCTTTGTCTTGTTATTAGCTTTATCAAGACTTCATCTTTAATGATCTTTCTTAATATCAGTTCACTACTAATTTGCCCTGTTAGTTTTTAAAAATATTAACAATAGAAATTAATTATAATAATAATAACAATAACAGCTGACAATATTTTGTATTTTTAAAATGCCTTTCTGAAAGTATGTTTTTAGTTCTAATTCCTGATCATCATGTTGCCCATGTAATTGTGTAAATAAAGAAAGCATTGGGAATTTAGTCCAGTCAGTTTTATAGCAAGCAGTAATTATGAACCTGAGTGACAATTCATTTCAGCAAATTACCTATGTTCATATTGTCCTCTGAGGAGCTCATGAACTACAATAGATTTTAATGGATATTTATAAGTTAAAGTAGGAGATTCAATACTGATCATTTGAAGATAATGGCGATATTCTCTTTGATACTGTCTTCAACTTGCAAATAAATTTTGTGTACATGATATCATTTTTTCCTGATCATAACACAGAAACAAGGCAGAAAAATTATTTCCAGATTTGAAGAAGATAATCACCTAAGGATATAAGCTCATAGTGGCAGAACACAACCCATTCCTATTTCTTTCAACCATTAGTCTGTGTCCTGCTCATCATCGCCTGCTGCTTCCTGGAGTTTTTGCAAACATTTCTCTATCTCATTTTTGTTTACATTTACAAAAGCAATAGTTTTTCTCTGCTTTGATCTGATTTAAAAGGTTTGAAAAAAGTCCAAGAAACAGCATTGAGATCAGATTTATTCCAGCTTTGGAGTAAAAAATATACACTTTCTTTAAGGACCACCAAAACCAACCTTGTTCCCACAGAAATTTTAACCAAAGGGTTTTATTTGTCTTCTAATTGGATGCCATTTTATTTTCTGTATCTACCGATAGTTATGTATATAAAAAGTCTTAAAAGTCCTGTTTGGGTTCATCAGTGTACAACAAGTTTACAGATTTAGGAACAATGAAGAAGGGAGGCATCCTGCAGACAGGCCTGACTGAGAGGGAGGTGGCCACCCCTCCAGTCCTGTGTCCACTATGTGTTTACAAAATACATTTCCTCTACTGCTTGGCACATAGCAGATACTGAGTTCTGGCTTCTGCTATGTGGGTAGAATGTGGGCACTTTCAATTCTGAGTAAAATATATTCCATCACAACCATATCTTTTTCTTTCCCTGACCTCTGGTCCCAGGTGATAGTGGAGACACAAGATACAAGTGAATCTCTGCATGGAAGGTCATCTGTTGAACATACGATTAGACTACATGTGGGGGAGAAATAAACTTCTAAGTGTTGGCTGAGATTATCTTTTATTACAGCTGGTATCAGAGTGGGATGTTGTCATAATGCAAAGAAAGCAATATATATATTGCTTGATGGTTGGGTGGTGGAAGACTGAAGAGCTCTGATGGGCCATGGAAAAATAGTGCATAAAAATATCACCCGTGTCAACTTGGATGACACAAATTGTGCCCAAAGCCCTGTACCTTTAGCAGAAATGAGAGACACTGGTTATGTTGGTTACTATTGACTGTTTTGAGAGAAGTATTATAACAAAAAGATAAAGCAAGATCTGGCCTGATCTCAAGCAAAGAATTAAGGGAACAAAGAAGTTCTAGATTTCAAAGATTTTAGAGGATGGAAAAGTCAACTATATCTGGACATTGAATAGTAAAAGGGCTTGATTGAAAAAGACCAGTAGGACTTCTCAGTTATACCCAATAGCTCAGATTAAGAATGTTACTGTCCCACCAAGCTCTGTTGTTTCAGATAGCCTCAATGTAGCCATCAAACGGGGATGCTAGGCAGAAAAGCTAAGAAATAAGACAGGTTTGAGAGCTGTATCTGAGAACAAATTTTGGATGTGATTACTGGTACTTGTTACTGATTGGAAGTGGTTTCTGGCCTGAAAACTTTGGAGTGAATCTATTGCCAAAGGAAGTATGAAATTGTTCTAAGTTTACAACTGTTTAGAGAATGTAAGACAACTTCAGGCAGGGAGTGAGCTATAAAAATGCACAGTCTAAAAATGTCCATTTTTAGATATGGCCTTGGAGGTTAGTGGGCAAGGAAGATGCTCTCAGAAGGCAGATCTGTGGCCATGGAAACTAATGGACAAGTGGGTACCTTCCAGAGAGCAGCAGTGTGAAGCCAGGCTGGAGGCCTTCACAGTGGTCACCCAGCAGGATTTTATCCTTTCCATTGACTTAGTCTTTCCTATCTTGAATGGAGGATTTCATTATTATTACTCCATCCCTATTTCCCCATTGTATATTGGATGTGTTGAAGGTGGAGCGATAACTTGATATTTAGATCTTAAATCATGGATTGTTTTATGTCCTGGTTGCTAGGCTACACGGAGCCACCTGTGGCTCTGAGAGAAATCCTGCATCAAGGGGATGGCCTGTCTAGTGAGCTAGATGCAGTGACTGCATTGGGCTTTGGATGTACTTTTTGGCAGGGAGACAGGGGATTGGTAAATCTGTTCTATACATATGGAGAAGTAAAAAATGATATTTAGTGGCCAGAAGATGGGCTATGGAAGAATTGCTATATATTAAAATGACATTAATTTTATTTCATAGGCAGCGAGCTTGCTTTTCCCATTCTTGCTTTGTGTGGTCATGTGACTGAGGTCCAGCCAACGCCATACAAACCCAAGCTGCATCTGCCTCTGCTGGGCCTGGTTCACATAACACATGTTAATCATCTATGTTGTCTCTTTCCTTGTCAGTTGGTGAAAAGCAAACCACTCTGAGGTTCTAGAGCAGGTTTTGCACACGACAGTCTATGGGTCAAATCCAACCTGCCACCTGCTTTTGTCAATCACCGTGCCCCGGAACATAGTCTGCTCATTGTGTAGGTATTATGTGTGACTGTTTTCCAACTACAACAGCAGACAGGAACTGACTGACTCATGACTCCTAAAATATCCCTATCTCTCCTTTAAAGAAAACGTTTGATGTTGCCTTTTTAAGATGGTGGATGGAGGATCCTGGATTGCTGCATCACTTCGTGGAAGACCACCTGATGTCTATGCTATTAGGTTTTGCTAGAGTAAGTTCTGTTGTGTGAAATATTGAGATTTTAGAGATTTATCTGGACAGCTGCTAGAGTTACCTTACCTAGTCTCCTGTGACTGAGATTTAGGTCTGGGAGGACCTTTCTTGTCTTATGAACAAGGTCTCAGTGTGAGATTCATGTCTATAAAAGTAAAAAATGAATTAAACTTTTCAAAAGGAAGTTTGGCTCCAATAAAGAAGAGACATTAATGCATTCTTTCAATACAATTCTGTTTGTATCTGTGTTTTAAAGGATTAGCTATTTTTTTTTTTTTTGGTGCTGGAGACTGAACCCAGGGGCATTCTACTTCTGAGTTATAGACCCAACCCCATTTTAATTTTTTTATTTTGAGACAGGGTTTCACCAAGTTATTGAGGCTGGCTTCAAACCTGCAATCCTCCTATCTTGGGTTCTCAAATACTGGAATTATAGTTGTGCACCACCACGCCCAGCAAGGATTAGCATTTTTTTTTTTTTTTGCGGTACTGGAGATTGAACCCAGGGGCATTCTATCTCCGGGTACACCCCAGCCCTATTTTTTATTCTTTATTTTGAAACAGGGTCTCACTAAGTTGCAGACACCCTAAGTAGCTGAGGGTGGCCATGAACCTGGAATCCTCCTGTCTCAGCCTCCCAAGTACTGGGATTACAAGGGTGCGCCACCACGCCCGGCAAGGATTAGCATTTTTAGGGTGGAAAATTACCTTATGGTTTATGTTGAGCTCATTGGTGGTCACAAGGAAATTAAAACATGAAACTCATACTCTAGCTGTCTTTCAAATGTTTGTTCTTATGGAAGGCTTTGTCTCACACTGCCAGGCTAAGAGCATAACCTCTGCTTTGCCACTAAATGCCTCCTAGCAGAGCATCTATACTTGGTTTCTTCCCAAGTACACATGTATACAAAATGCTAAAAAAACCCCATTATCTTTGGAAAAATCCAATAACAGTCAAATATTTAAGGTCTAGCTTTAGAAAGATTTATAAATAAAAATAGGTACCATATGTGCCCAACCTCTTTGATATGCCCAGAGGTTATTAGGTTATGTGATCAACAGAGGTTTCCTGGGGAAGGTTGCCTGCAATGTGAAGGGAGGAATCTTGGACTGGGAATCCAAGGAGTAGGATTTCAGGCTGTTCCTAATTAGCTGTGTGACCTTGGACAGGTCATAGTTCTTTTGAGCCTTGATTTTTCATTGATACATATTCTCCAAGGTTCCTTTCACCTTTGTGTTCAGTTGAATCACTTGAATAACGTCTTTGTTGTTCATTGTTTCTAAGCTTCCAAGCATTAATTAAGATTGGAATTTTCTAAGAACCTTGCTAACACTGTACTCTGTGTATGCAGCAGTTGTTCCTTTGAGCATGCTGTTCTCACCTTATGTGGAGATGAAAGGCAGCTGACTTCCACCTGCTTTCCCTGTCCCTTAGCAGCTAAATAGAAAACTTGAGAAGTTAGCCAATTTTAGTTCTTTATTCATTTTTTCCTCTGATCCAATCAGGAAAGTTTTTAGGGCTCTATTCTTTTCAGCTGCTAAGTACTATTCTTTCTTTCTTCTTCTTCTTCTTCTTTTTTTAAAATATACCTTTATTGGTGCATTGTAGTCTCACATTATAATGTAGTTCAGAGTGATAGGGACATACATGCACACTGCACTTGGTGAGCTCTCTCCCCCTGCCCTCGGTTAAACACTGTTTCTTAAGACATGCTTGGGCTTACTCAGAACCAGTATGGCAAATGATAGTTATTATTTACCAGCCCTGCCTTGAAAAAATTACTGGTCTTTTTATTTTACTTTATATGTTTTATATACAATATATAAATGAGCCAAAGATGGTCATTGTATTTCGGCCCCTAAGTCATTTATTTCTTCACTGAGGGCCATTAGCTCACTCAATTTTCTGCACTTCCAATTATTTAAAAATAACCCCCAAATCTATATTTTTAGCCATTTAGAGCCTTCCTTCTTTGTATACTCTGCAAAAGCTCACCTGATAACTGTTATCTATTATAACATGGGTATCTGTAGTTGGAAGGCCCCACGTTACTATGGTCTTTAGAATTCTCTGACCCAGACAGTGTCTACCACGCTACTGAGCAACACTACCTGATGCATAAGCCCCGCTTTGCACCCCTCTGTCCCCTGGGTACTCCTAGCCCTCCTTCTCTTTTGTTGAGGACCCTATGCTACAACTTCTGGACAGACTCCTGCTGTGAGGGACATTGTCTCTCCTTGCAACCTTATCCAAGTGCTACCCAACAGAGCCTGATGTGGTTACCGCCCCTTGTGGTGACATCTTTTTGCTTGCTCAGCCCCAAATTCCTCTGCTATGGACTAATGTTTCTCCTAGAATTAATACATTGAAACCCTAGTCCCCAGTGTGATGGCCCTTAGAGGTGAGACCTTTGAGAAGTAATTATGGTTAGATTAGACCATGAGGGTGGACACTCATGTTGGGATGGGTGCAGCTATAAGAAGAAGGGATATGAAATCTCTCATTCTCCCTCTGTATGCATATGCCAAGGAAAAGCCATGTGAGGATGCAACCAGGAAGGGAGTCCTCACCAAGAAAACCATGGTGGCACCTTGATCTTGGACTTCAGCCTCCAGGACTGTAAGAACTAAATGCATAGTAACGGTGTTTAAGCCATTCAGTCTATGGTGATTCATTATAGCAGCTGAATTGATTAGGCATTGTCAAATCCCCAACAATTGAGGGGTTCAATAAACAAATAATTTATTTATTATTGCCCTGCTAAGAAATGGCAGCCTTTGGATTGATTGACATTCCACTGGATTTTGATGCTCCTAAATAAATCTCAGCCTCCTCCAAATACCTTACTTAAAAATATCATTGTGGCCGGGCATGGTGGCGCACGCTTTAATCCCAGTACTTTGGGAGGCTGAGACCGGAGGATCCGGGTTCGCGGCCAGCCTCAGCTCTCTCTCTCCCTGTCTCTCTCTCTCTCTCTGTCTCTCTCTCTCTCTGTCTCTCTCTCTCTCTACTTAGTGAGGCCCTCCGCAACTTCGTGAGACCCAGTCTCAAAATAAAGTATAAAAAATAGGGCCGGGGCCATAGCGCGGAGGTAGAATGCCCCTGGGTTCAATCCCCGGTACCGAAAAAAAAATATCATTGTGGTCATATTTTATATATCATTTTGGGGTTTCCTTTTGATAATAATAATTGTGCTTATTTTCTCTATACCTCACTAGAATATAAGCTTCATGAAAGAGGGAAATCCTCTGTCTCATCCACAGTTTTCTCTCCAAGTATTCTCACTTCATCAATAAGATCTGCATAGCAAAAAATGCGATGTGATTACGGGCAAGTTGCTAAAACTTTTTGGTTTCCTCAACTATAGAATAACAGTGTTGACAGCCGGGCGTGGTGGCGCACGCTTGTAATCCCAGTACTTTGGGAGGCGGAGACCGGAGGATCCGGGTTCGCGGCCAGCCTCAGCGCGCATGCGCGCCCGCACGATCGATCGATCGATCTCTCTCCTCTCTCTCTGTCTCTCTCTGTCTCTGTCTCTGTCTCTCTCTCTCTCTCTCTCTCTCTCTACCTAGCGAGGCCCTCCGCAACTTCGTGAGACCCGGTTTCAAAAATAAAGCATAAAAAAATAGGGCCGGGGGCGTAGCGCGAAGGTAGAACGCCCCTGCGTTCAATCCCCGGTCCCGCAAAAAAAAACAAAAAAAACAAAAAAAAAAACAGTGTTGAGTTGAAGTTTCTTTTTCTAAAAATCCATTGTGGGTTTCTAGGAAGACCCAGCTTCTAACCCAGCACTAATATTACTGGAGTATGAACAACCACATCGGACAAGCTGGAATAGACCTCTATTGCCTCTGAGGAGATTCATGTGCATTAATATTTACTTGGCACAGGTGACATTTAGAATGCATTTTGATTAATGTTCCTGAAAATAAGCAAATTCTATCTATCAGCCTGAGTCTTGTAGCTTGCATTTGTTTTGTGATATAGAAAGGCAAGACAACTAATTTTTTAGTCTTGTCACTGAGAAATAGTTTCATTTCAAGGGTTTTCAGCAGAATCTGTTTTTAAAAAAATTTTTTAAAGAAATTCCTAATTCCGTTAGCATTTAGGAAATACCACTAATCATTATATGGGGTATATTTTTAGAGGTTATTGCTTCAGTTGTGCATGTTTTAAAAAGCAAAAGGCTCCCTGTGAGGTGAGAATATACTTTTTCAAGGAGGAACTTAAATCATCAAGAAAGTTCAAAGTCATAGTAATACAGATCCACAGCTTCGCTGATAGAAATGCCAAGTCCAACCTAGAGAGTCTTGACTGACATTAGGTCTAAAGTACAGACTAAACGGGAAGTCGACGCAGAGTGCGAAGGCAGGCTGAGTTGGGCAGTCAGTGGCTAATGTCTCTCAGCTGCAGGAGACTGGGCTGGACAACCCGTGCCGGGCATTTCCCACCTTCCCATCTCCACTGCACTACTCACCACATTCTCCTTCCCGTTCCTTAAATCGCACACAGCTTTCTGTTTGGCCTCAGGAGTTGCATCATTCCATGAGGGAGCCAAAAAACGCTGGTCCCTCAAAGTGAGGTTGGAATGTACGGATATGAATTCTCTCTCACACTAGAATCTTCACTTGCTGTTTTAAAAACACATCTATGTTGCTGCAAATGGCAGGATTTCATTCTTTTTTTTGTGGCTGAATGGTATTCCATTGTGTCTACATACCACATTTAAAAAAATCTATTCATCAGCCGATGGACACTTAGGTTGCTTCCATTTCTCAGCTATTGTGAATTGAACATGGGAGTGCTGATGTCTCTTCAACATGCCTGTTATAGTTAGATATAGAATGCCCCCTGAAGAGTTCATAAATTGGTGTTCAGAGTTGATGTAATTGAGTCATGAGAGTAATGGATTTATCTGGGTGGTAACCTAGGCTGGTGGGGTGTGGCTGGAGAAGGTGGGTCCCTGAGGGTGTGGCCTTAGGCATTGTGCTTGTGTCTTTGTATCCTCTTGCTGGTTTGCTCTCTCTTGCTTCTAGCCTCCATGATATGAGAATGAAGCTTTGTTCTCTCCCTCTCTCTACCATGCCCTGAGATCTGTAGTCCCTGGCTTCACATGGACTGAATCCAAAATCCCCCAAAGAAACCGTGAGCAACTAAATCTTCCTTCCTCTGAGTTAAATGGTCAGGTCTTTGGATTATAGCAGTGAGAATGCTGACTAAGACAATACTGCTTTCATTTCCTTTGGATATATACCCAGGAGTAGGATTGCTGGGTCATGTGGTAGTTCTCTGTTTAGTTCTTTGAGGAGCCTCCATACTATTTTCCATAATGGATGTACAAATATATATTCCCACTGACTGTGTGAAAGAGAGTTCTCTTTTCTCCACATCCTCACTGGTGCTTGTCTTTCATCTTTTTAGTCATTCTTACTAGGGTAAGGTAACACCTCATTGGTTTTTTTTTTTTTTTTGTGGTACCGGGGGTTGAACCCAGGGGCATTCTACTTCTGGGTTACACCCCAGCCCTATTTTTTATTCTTTATTTTGAAACAAGGTCTCACTAAGTTGTGGAGGGCCTCACTAAGTAGCAGAGAGAGGCTGGCCATGAACCCGGATCCTCAGGTCTCAGTCTCCCAAAGTACTGGGATTATAAGCGTGCACCACCACGCCCGGCTTCTCATTGGGGTTTTAACTTGCATTTTCCTGATGGTTAGTGATGCTGAGCAGTTTTTCATATATCTGTTGCACTGAAGCTATAGATCACTTTAGGTAGTATATTACATACATTTTAATAATATTGATTATTCCAGTCCATGAACACAGTATGTCTTTCTACTTTTTTATGTCCTTTTCAATTTCTTTCATCAGTGTTTCACATTGTAGCAATCTTTCACCTTTTTGGTTAAACTTATTTCTAAGTATAATTTTTGGTAGTTATTGTAATTGGGTTTTCTTTCTTCATTTCTATTTTAATAATTCACTATTTGCATGTGGCAATGCTGCAAACTTTTGTATGTTGATTTTTCATCCTTTAACTTTGCTGGCTTTGCTAGTCCTAATAGTTTTTCTTTTTGTGGGAAATATTTTTTTTGTGGTACTGGGGATTTAATCCAGGGGCATTATACCTCCAGGCTACACCCCCAGCCCTATTTTTTATTCTTTATTTTGAAACAGGGTCTCATTAAGTTGCAGAGGCCTCACTAAGTAGCTGAAGCTGGCCATGAACCCGTATCCTCTGGTCTCAGCCTCCCAAATACTGGGATTACAAGCATGCACCACCATGCCCGGCTCTTGGGAAAATATTTAAAAATATTGATTGGTACATCTTTTGTTATTGATACATCTTATATATCAGTTCTGTGGATTGTCTCTTTCCTTATAGAGCCAGATTTGCTACTGGCATTTCTTTCACTTAATTGGGAGTGGAGTGGCACATAGAAATAGGAATAAAAACCCTGAACTAATATTTGCTTTCTGAGTTTTAAAAATGCTAAACTTGGAGAAGGAGGAAATTGATGGAGTAGACAATTTTCATGAGGAAGAGCCATCTTCTCCCCAACTCTTAAAGTTAGAAAGAATTCCCTAGCCTGGGAAGAAAGAAAGAGTTGAGGTGGTGGGAAAGGTCAGTGTCTGTGGGACTAGGGACGAGGGTCTGCACAGAGCATGAGCAGCATCAGAGCCCAGACACCACCAAGCTGGGCTCGTACAACTTCTAGCCATGCCTACACAGAGCTGCATTTCCTGCTTTGCTTGTTTGTGCCAGACAAGGCCCTCCTTTCCTAGCAGCCAGAGGTCACCATTGATTATACAGAGGAAACTGTAGCCATCTCTGCCAAGGAGAGGTGTGGGCATGCCATCTGAGTCACAGGCCGAGAGCAAAGGCCAAGTCCCTTACAGGGGCCTCGTGCCCTGAGTGCCACAGCCTCTACTACTCTCTCACGCCATTGCATGTAGCTTCTCCCTTGTTCACTGTGTGGCAGCTACAATGGCTCCTTGCTTTTTCTTGAGAACCCCAGGCACACTGCTGTCTCAAGGCTTTTATACCAGTGGTTACCCCTGCCTAGAGAACTTTTCCCACAGAAATTCCCATTTTTGCTCAAATGTGACCCCCTCAAAAAGGTCTGCACTGACCATCCTGCTTGAAATGGCAACCCAAGCTAGGGCAAACTACCCTGCACTCCTGATCCTTCCCGCCCTGCTCTACCTGCTGTTTTCCCAGCACTTATCACTTCTAACATATTATGTGCTTTCCTTGTTTATTGGGCCTGTTATTTATTGTCTGTGTCCCTCTGCTAGAATACAAACTCCACAGGGCAGAGATTTCTGTTTGATTCACAGATGTGCCTGGCCCTTTTGAATAATATCTCAATACAATGAATGCTCAATAAATATTTTTGGAATGGATGAAAGCAAGAGATTCCTACTACTTAATATCTCAAGATTTTCCAAATAATAAGGGGAGGAGCCTAGATATTGTGTGTGTGGGGGGGAGGAGAGAGCGAGAGAGCCCTCAACCTCTTCTTTACTTAGTTGGGAATTAAGGGAACTAGACTGAGGTCTGCTTCCCACCATCAGGCTGGCGTAGCATCTCTGTAGTACAAGGAGTCTTGATATTATTAACAAAAACATTTTAAATAGTCAATACTATTAATAGAGGCTGCAGTATTCAGGGCCATGTAGGCCACTTTAAGTGTATTTATTAATCAAAATGAATTTTCTTTTAAGCCCATTATTGTGAAAGCAGGTTTCATTCTTAGCTTGGTTCTCCCAAAAAGATGCAATTCATAAAAATATCTGAACTATTATACTAATAGTTTTCTTTTTTTTGCGGTACTGGGGATGGAACCCAGGGGCATTCAACCTCTGAGCTACACCTCCAGCCCTATTTTTTATTCTTTATTTTAAAACAGGGTCTCACTAAGTTGCGGAGGGCCTCACTAAGTAGCTGAGGCTGGCTGCAAATCCGGATCTTCTAGTCTCAACCTCCCAAGTACTGGGATTACAAGCGTGCGCCACCATGCCCGGCCTCCTCTTTTAATTTCTTCCCTTTTCTCTTCCTCTGCCATTCCATTGTCTTTTGATGATTGGTCACATGGAAATCTATTAATAGTCTCAAGGAAACTTTTTCATGTCTAGGTCTCTTTGAGTGGCTAGTTTCTGGCTTCCATGCGGTACAGGTAGCAAAACCATTTATGTGGATGGTACTAATAAAAATTATTCTTTATTGAATATGTCAGGCAGCATAAGTGAAGACTTATTTTGAAGATGAGGAAATGGAAATTTTGAGTAAGCCAGGTGTACATAGTATTGGCCCAAACTGAAATGTGAACCTTCTGCATGACACAGGCCTGTTATTTCCACTCTCCCCAGTGGTCTGATTGTCAACATTTCTTTAGTACCTTCCACTTTCCCGAGGAATATCCCATGCATGATCTCATTAAGTGCTCAAAAAACTCTTCTGAGGACCATTATGTTGCATGAGGCAGGACAATCAGAAAATCTTTTCTACTATGTGAAAATAGGGTTTAATCTGTGGATTTCTCTGTCCCATCTCAGAGCAGTGTCAACGCTGGTGCTGGAGGAAAGCAAATTGTTGGAGATGCCCTTGGGGTCAGACTACTGCAGTGCTGTCACTCATGTACTAAGACAAGGAGTTTGACAGGTTTACCCCTGAGATAACTCAAAACCTTTACTGCTCACATCTATAGAAACCTACATCTGTAGCTGTGCACACCATTCTGGGTCCAGGTGTCTGTGTCATTTTGGTTGCAAGCTTGTGTTTCATACTGTGAAAACCTTGAATTCACAAATTGAGCCAAACATAATGGTTATTAACATTTGTGGGGTAGTAACCTTTTTTGAGAGCCATATTAACCTTATACTTTTGGAAATATGTACGTATAAACATGCTAAATCTTCCAACATTTAGAAAGCATTCTTAAAACACCAGGAAAGAACCGTACTCTACATGGAGTAAGGGGCATGCACAAGAACTTGATGGAAGTGTCTTGTCTTCTCTCCACTCATTATCCTACCTTTATCCCCAACATGTCCTAAAATAAAGGTGCTTTATGAAATGACGGGGTAGCAGGATGTAGAATCTTACAACTTCCATTCTTTAATTTAAAATTATTGATTCTCAGTATTGATTTCCTGAAGAAGTCAGCTGAATCCCCAAACCACCAGTATTCTCACATGCTATTACCCAGCTGGGGCTGAGGCAGTGCCATCCTAGCAGTCACTGACCACGTGCAGCTGACGCTGTGCAGGCCACCACGGGCTGGCCCCAGAGCTTCCAGTGAGGCTGCTTCCAACTGTTCCAGAGAGGTGGCTTCGTTCCTGCAGGCAGGAAGTGCTTACCTGTTTAGAATTCTGTAATAGGTGTGGACTAAGGTGTTATATTTTTCACAGTGCTAAAGTTTAAAAGAGGAGTCAGTCTTTCTGGAATTGTGGAATTTTCATGTTATTAAACAGATTTTCCTTAAAACCTGAGATGGTATGTTTGCATTTTTACAAGATAGATTGATATAAGATGGTTTTTATTTTGAAAATTCGTGGGATTTTTCAAAACATTGGTCTGTGTAGTTGTAAAGAGACGGTGTCATGAAACACATTCCTGGCTCTCAGGGCCAGTGAGAGCACTGTTGTATGTGGGAAAGTACTGAGACTCTGCTATGAAGAACCCCAGTGGATCTGTCCCATTAGGCAAATGAGCCAGATGAACTCAATGGACTAGAGTGTATTAAGTTTGTAAACAGGACTTCCAGTGCCCGAGGGGCCACTCAAAACCTTTGGTTGTTTAACTCTGTGATCCAATAGATTGCTCATTTATCTTTTGTAAAGGAGTGTCAAGGTCAAATGCTATTTCACCTAGAAATGTGAATTTTCTTAAGAATAACTTTTTTATTTTTTGCAGTACTGGGGATTGAATGCAGGGGCATTCTACCTCTCTGGGCTACACCCCCAGCCCTATTTTTTATTCTTTATTTTGAAACAGGGTCTCACTAAGTTGCAGAGGGCCTCACTAAATAGCTGAGGTTGGCCCTGAACCAGGATCCTCTGGTCTCAGCCTTCCAAGTACTGGGATTACAAGTGTGTACCACCACGCCAGCCTTTACGCTTTAAGAATAACTGTGTGTGTGTGTGTGTGTGTGTGTGTGTGTGTGTGTGTGTGTTATACTTGGAATTGAACCCAGGGGGCGCTCTACCATTGAGCTACATCCCCATTCCTTTTTATTTTTATTTTCATACAGTCTTACCTAGTTGCCCAGGCTGGCCTCAAACCTATGAACCTCTTTCCCCAGCCTCTCAAGTAGCTGGGATTATGGGAGTGTGCCACTGCACCCAGAAAGAATAACTTTCCTTAGTCATGGTCTGAAATGTTCTTCACTGGAGTTTTAGACAGAGTGATTGATTCTAACTTGTGCATTGAGTTAAAAAACAAAGATTTTGGGAAGCATTGTTTCTTGAAGTGCTCTGCTTCTTGTTACCTCACCCCACTCCACCCCACCAGAGTGTTTATTAGACTCTTGATTCACCCAATCATGATGGCTGGCCATTCACCTTCCTGAAATAATTATATAGCATTTTGAAAATTATAGCAAAGATTAAGAATGACCATATCTGCAACAAAGATCAAAAACTATGTTTCATCAAAGCATTTGCTTCAGTAGTTTTTAAATTCAACCACACATTGGGGTTTTGATGTTAAGTTCCAGTTTATTTCCACCAAAAAATCAGTGGAAATGCTCAGGAAAGTTGTATTTCAGCCCAGGATGAATTTCTCCAGACTTTGATGACCTTTGTCTTTTACTCAGAATCATTCTTGTCACAGGTGTTCAAGTAGGAAGATTGTTTTCATGTTTCATGTTCTTTCTACTATTTACCAAAAATGTTTCCTCTAGTCTATAAATGTTCAAATTTCACATTAAGAATAATTCTAATATATTGCCTTGCTAATGGAGGGTTGTTTCCTTCCATATTCTGTGCATAATATCTGACACTTAATTTCTTACTGACATAGGAGTGCCTTCTCTCTGGCCGAAAGCCCTCCTGACTGGGGAGGCTCTCTGTGCCCTGCTGGCCCCGGAGTACAGCCTCTCCATCCTCTATCCACCTGATCGAGAGCGTGGAGAGGGAGTAGTGAGAACAAAAGACCAGATTCACTTCTTCCCAAGGTATGTCATGATGCTGAGTAAAAGCTTTACTCATTAGAATCTTTAGCGTTATACTAAGATCTATATCTTTTCAGATCTATCATCTGGAAAGTTTACTAGTCCCCATGCTCACCTTTGAATTACACATTTAGTCTGACCCCTTTTATAGCCCTATAGGCTACTGATGCAAAAAATGACAATGAAATATGAAGACTGAAAAAATTTACTTTGGAATTATTGTAAAAATAACATGACTGATATTTAATATTTGGAAAATATATGTATATAAATGAAAAACTAAAAATAATCATTTACCACCCTCAGCTATTATTTTCATTAGTTATATTTCTTTGCTTCTATGTTTATTTTTCCAATAATTTGATAATATTAGATGCACAGCTTTAAATAATATTTCCTAAATAAGTTTACAAACTGCGTCTCTCCCTTGAAAAAATCCAATGATATCGCTCTTTCTAATGTTAGTGATTAGTACCTACATTAGTTTAGTAAAATTTTATGATCATGCCAGGAGTGGTATTACATGCCTGTAATGCCAGCACTTGGGAGGCTGAGATAGGAGGATCGCAGGTTTGAGGCCAGCCTCAACAACTTGACAATATCCTTTTCAGTTTAGCAAGACCCTGTTTCAAGATAAAAGATAAAAAGGGCTGGGGGTAGAGCTTGGATGTAGAATACCCCTGGGTTCAATTCCTAACACCCCCCAAAATTAGGATCATACCCAATATTATTTTCTTCCTAAATAGTACGTAGTGGAGAATTTGAAAAATGATTTTGCTGTAAACCTCTGCTGAATGCTACTCTGCTTCAGAATAAAACTGCGTGCCCCTCCTGAGGCAGGCCTGGGCTCTTGACATTCATTCTTCATGCTTCAGTGGAGAGGCAAGCAGTGAGAGAGAAGTGATTATTTTCAAACACAGCCAAGAACATTTCCATTTATTCATTCTCCTCTCTCATGACAGCATAACTCTGACACATCCCAGGACCCTGCTCCCGGCCAGTATCTGACTTGGCAGGAAGGTTCTAGATTAATTACAGATAGGGAAGTTTTCAGGTAGCCATGACCGAGGCTTGAGGCGATGCGGTTGTGCCTCACCCATGGCCTTCCTTGGCAGTGTGAAGTCAGGGATCATTCTGTCTCCTCCATACTCTTTTCAAAGGTTTTAATCAACAGAAGGCTTGAGCCAAAATGAATTTTCCTGGGACTCCTATGTACCATTTAGGACTGTAGTAATTGTGTAGAGCCATTAGAAAGATACAGAGAATATTTGAGAGCCTCACCATGAATTGGGAATATGGATTGTCAGGGAGCCAAGTCGCTTGAACTGCAAAAACACTTTTCAGTGTGACAGTAGTCTAATGCTGTAGAGACCCCCAGACATGAAGGGATTGTCTAACTTCAGTTCCTGAGAAGACTGCTAGGAAAAGAAAAGAGACTCAGTCGATTTGTAATCATCTGGAGCAACTGTAATTGGCATCGCTCAGATTATGGTTAGAAAACAGTGTTCAGTTCTGATTTCAACACTTGAAAAATGATGTGGAATAGGCCCAGAGAAGAAAAATCTGACATTTTCTGGCATTTAAAATTGTTACTTGTACTATTTCAGTTTTTTTTTTAAATTCCCCCTCAAGCAACTAGCCAGCAAAGAATGTGCATTTTTGGTTTGACAAATTGCAGTTTGAATGTAGGCAAAGCCTCCTTGGGCTAGGTGATCTTGGGAATTTATACAGTGTTATTATTTAGAAATTATTTATAATTAATATGTAGATGGTATGAAACAACTGAGCTACACTGCAGCCCTATTTTATTTTTTGTATTTTGAAACAGTCTCACTAAGTTACCACGCACCACTGGCCTTGAACGTGCAATCCTCCTGTCTCAGCCTCTCAAGTACTGGGAATTAATTTTTTTTTCTTCGCTTATCCTTTGATTGCCAGTGTCTCTCCAGGAATCATTTCTTATCTTCTTTTTTATCTACACAGCCTCTCTAGGTGATTCATTCATTCACTACTTGTTCATTTTATGTTTAAAGTAATACTTTAGGCTGGTAATATAAGTCTCTGTTGCCAGACAGATGTTTCTCCTGAGATCTAAATTTATCTATTAACTTCCTGTTTTTTACACTTATATAACCCACAGCACCCTCAAAACAAAAGTCATAGTCATTCATCCATTCCATATATATTGAAGTAGGTCCATATACATTGAAGTACGCCGAGACAGGAGGATTGCAGGTTCGAGGACAGCCTCAGCAAATAGTGAGACTCTCAGCAACCTAGTGAGTCTCTGTTTCAAAATAAAAATAAAATAGGGCTGGGGGTATAGAAAAAAAAAAGAATTATGAGCTGAAGAGAGAGGTAGAAAGGAGATCAGAGCAATGCTCTGAGTAGCCTGTGCTGTCCTCGCTGCCATCACCATTGGCCAACCTAATGCAATCTGGTGCTCTGTGCTTGATACCTGGGTCTGGCCCAGAAAAACAAGCAAAGGCTTAGAGAGCTCTACACTGCATAAGCAGAATGAAATGCTGCCTGGTGTGTTTAGACACAGGAGGCTGGAGGCAGCCCCCAGTGTGCAATGGCTCCCAAGTGTCCAGAAATCATTTAACAGGACATAGGAGTGCCCAAGTAAGGTTGGCAGACCTAAAGGGACTTTGAAGTTCAAATAAGAGGATGGATGGGTGGGGGGTGATGGCCCAGATCATGAACATCAGCCAGTGTGGAGGGGGAGGGACGACAACAGCTGAGAACCAGTGGTTCTCCACAAAGTAACATGAGTCCCTGGAGGAAAGGAAGGGAGGAAGGGAGGAAGGGAGGGAAGGAGGGAGGGAGAGAGGGAGGGAGGGAGGGAGTTGCCTAGCTTCTGAGGGTGGCTACCTCAAGTAGTACTTATAGAACTTTTTCCTGTGGTAGGTCTATTTTAAGCCCAAATCATTACCGAGAATGTATTGAGAGTTTCAGGTGGAGAAAATATTGCGTCTGTGTTAGGGAGGTAGGGACCTTTTGAAAACAGTAGGGGTTACTTGGAGGGGACCGAGCAGTGTGGCCACAGAAGGAGCAGAAAAACTGGTGCTAAATGTTTAGCTGAGCCAGAGAGAAATGTGGGGCAAGTGTGATAGAGGACTTAGGGGAGGTGTGAGCATTGTCTGGGGACTCCTACAAATACCTGGGAAAGAGAAATCTGGTAAATTAAACTTCAAACTGCATGGTGGTTAAAAACCATTATAATTTGCATATTAAAGGCAAAGTGACCTGCTAATACTTAAAATAAGGAAATAAAGTTTTTTAAAACATTTTTTCAATCTGGGCACAACTTTGACCAATCAGGGTCTCATGAGATTGCTACTTCATCTATGGTGCCCAGGACTGCAGTGATTCTAACTCTGATGTCACAGCTCAAAGGCAAGGGGAACTTAAAAATAGACTGAGGCCCAGGTCCTCCTCTCAGAAATTCTGGTTATATCGATTTGGGCTATTGTTTGTTTTCAAAAACTATCCAGCTAATTCTAATGTATGACTACTGCAGTGATGGCTTTCGCTCATTATTACCTACTTTTCAGGAAACTACCTTTTATAGCATCTGTGTTCCTTTAAATGGGACAGAGCCTATTGAAAAAATATTGCAAAATTATCAGTAATGAGCAAAGAAAACAAATGGAGGCTATAAGAGAGGGCTAGGGTGTGTGTGTGTGTGTGTGTGTGTGTGTGTGTGTGTGTGTATTATGAGGGATTGAGCCCAGGGGCATTCTACCTCTGAGCTACATCCCCAGTCCCATTTTATTTTTATTTTTGAAACAAGGTCTCACTAGGTTGATGAGAGTCTCACTACTTGCTGAGGTTGTTGTCGAACCTCCTGTTTCAGCCTCTCAAGTACTGGGATTACAAGCATGCGCCACCACACCTGGCTTTAGGGTTGGTCATTTTTTTTACCTCTCAGTCTTCCTAAATTTGATCATTTAGTTTATAAATTACTCTTTCTTTCTCATCTCTTTCCCTTTGATGATATGCCTTCAGGACATTTTTTTTCCCTTCAACTCCTTTAAAAGAAGATGAGTAAATAAAGTCACACACACTTATTTTGGTACTTGTTTGGTTAAAAAGTTTGGGTAGACAAAAATCATCTGTAGTCCCTCTTGTATCCTGATTACACCCTAGCTTTCTCATCTGATAGAAAACATATGACCCTTCACTGTCTGTGACTGGCTCACTTAACATAATGTTCTCCAGGTCCATCCATTTGAGTATCCATTTTTTTCCCATAGGCTCCAATGTAAGAAAATGTAAGAGATTATAAAGCACTTGTTTCTAATGAGGGTAATAAAAATGAGACAATGAGTGGTCATTTTTCTCAGACCACTTTAAGTCATAGATAAATCTTTTCTAGATTTTTACCTTGAGAAACTAGAATTAAGTTCTCAACAATGTAATCACATTCTGATTTACCCTTATTTGTATTAATCTAATTTTAGCTTATAAAGATTGGTGTTATTACAAATGAAATGAAAATGGAAGGCAGTTTGGGTTTACTCTATTTTTCTTTAGGCTTTATTTTCGAGTCATAAGAAAATCTAAAATTGAAAATATATAACATAATGAGCTATCAAAGCTGGTGAAGGCATGAAGAAAGCAAAATACTATGAGGGTGATAGTGTAAATTCATATATCTTTAAATTGTTCAAACTAGTCAATGCAGTGATTCACTGTTAGAATTTTTATAAAAGAAATATCTCTAATTAATAATTTAAAAAATGCTCTATGAGCAGTGATAATCATCATAATGTTATTTAGAGTATAAGAAAGTTAGAAGCAACATCAATACCCAATAATAGGGGAAAGGCTAAACTATCCTTTCAACAACTATTGAAATGAATTATTATTTCATCCACTAGATGAAATAATAAACTGCTATTAAAAATATGGTATAGAAGCCAGGTGTAGTGGTGTCCACCTGTAATTCCAGCAACTGTGGAGGCTGAGGTAGGAGGTTCGCAAGTTTGATGCCAGCCTCAGCAACTTAGTGAGACCCTGTCTCAAAAAAAAAAAGTTAAAAAAGTGCTGCATATGTTACTCAGTGGTAGAGCACCTCGGTTCAATCTCCAGTACAGCAAACAAATAAATAGGGTATAAAACTGTAGAAAAATATCTATGATATTATATAAAAGCAACATAGTTTAAAAGTTGTATAAGATGTGTAATCACAATTTGGTTAAAATATATGCATAAATCCCTATAAAACACATTATAATTATTAAGATGTATTAATTGTACATAGTAATGGGAGTCACTGTGATGTTTTCGTACATACATACGTCATGCTTTCGTCACATCCCTTGGCTCCCCTTGCTCCCTGGAACCTTTTCTAGTCCCTAGTAATTCCTCTTCTACTTTCAGGTCATATGTTTTGTTTTTTAGTTTCCACATATGAAAGAAACCGTGAAATTTGTCCTTCTGTGTCTGGCTTATTTTGCTTAACATGATCTCTAGTTCTACCCATTTTCCTGCAAATGACAGGATTTGATTCTTTTTATGGCAGTATATTACTCCATTGTGCACAAATACAACATTTTCTTTATCCATTCATCTGTTGAAAGGCACCTAGGCTGATTCCATATTTTTGCTATTATGAATAGTGCCACAATTCACATGGGTATGCAGGTATCTCTTTTGTATGTTGACTTCATTTCCTTTGTATATATACCCAGAAATGAGATAGTTGGATCATATAGTAATTCTAATTTAGTTTTTTGATGTAACACCATACTTTTTCCATAGTGTTTGTACTGATATACATTCCAACTAATAGTGTATTTTCCCCCCACATCCTCACTAGTATTTGTTATTTTTTTGTCCTTTTGATCACCGCTAGCCTAACTAGGGTGAGATGACATGTCATTGTGGTTTAGATTTGCATTTCACTGAAGACTGATACTGAGCATTTTTTTCCATATATTTGCTGGCCATTTGTATTTCTTCTTTTTTTTTGTGGTACTAGGGATTGAGCCCAGGAGCATTCTACCTCTGAGCTACACCACCAGCCCTGTTTTTTATTCTTTATTTTGAAACAGGGTCTTATTAAGTTGCAGAGGGCCTCACTAAGTAGCTGAGGCTGGCCGCAAACCTGGGTCCTCTGGTCTCAGCCTCCCACGTACTGGGATTACAAGTGTGCGTCACCATGCCTGGCTCTTGAGTTCTTTATATTCAGGATATTAACCTTCTGTCAAATAAAGAGCTGGCAATATTTTCTCCCATTCTCTAGGTCTCTTCGCCTTGTTGATTATTGCCTTTGCTGTGCAGAAGCTTTTTGTTTTAATGTAAACCCATTAGTCAATTCTTGCTTTTATTTGCTGTGCTTTTGGAATCCTATCCAGAAAGTTGTTGCCTGTCCCTATATCTTGAAGTGTTTTCTTCTAGTAGTTTCAGGTCCTGCATTAAGGTCTTTGATCTATTTTGAGCTAATTTTTGTACAAGATGAGAGATAAGGGTCAAGCTTCAGTCTTCTGTGTGTGAATGTCCAGTTTTCCCAGCACCATTTGTTAAACAGCCTTTCCTTTCTCCAATGTATATTTTTGGCACCTTCGTTGAGAATTAGTTGGCTGTAGATGCGTGATTTATTTCTGGGTTTTCCCTTTTGTTCCATTGATCTATGTGTCTTCTTTTATGCCAGTACCATGCTGTTTTGACTACTGTGGCTTTGTAGTATGTCTTGGAATCAGGTATTATTGCCTCCAGCTTTGCTCTTTTTGCTCAAGATGCCTGTGGTAATTTGGATTCTTTTGTACTCCCATATGAATTCTAAGATTGTTTTGTAGTTTGATGAAGTATGTTTTTGAAATTAATTAAAATTAGTAGAAAACAAAAAAATAAAAATTAAAAAGAACAAATTAAAAGCAGAAAATAGGGCAATATAAGTAATTTTAATATGCCTGTGATCACAGCAAATATTGATACAACTTCTTAAAATTAAAACACTTATTGTCATGTTTATATGGTGAGATCAAGAACGATCTTAAAATAGCTCTATATATTTACATATTTTTCAAATTGCCTAGGAAAAAGATAAATGTAAAACAGTAATCTAAATAAAAAACAAAAGGCAGAGCAATTTGTTCCTCATTCTGGGCTTAACAGTTGCACAAGAATTGGGGAAGAAAGGAGACACCCTTTCCTTGGTGGGTAAAGGCTGTCAGATGGCATCACCAGCATGAGTGGTAGGGTATTTCTCAAATGCAAAAGCTTCCTGACATTTATTAGTTTACCAGTCTTAGCAATCATTGCATTATTCTATTGTGATTTCTTTTTCTTTTTCTTTTCTTTTTTCTGATACTGGATATTGAACCTAGGGGTATTCTACTTCCAAGTTACACACACAGCCCTTTTTGCTTTTTAAAAATTTTTTTTTGAAACAGGGTCTCACTAAGATGCTGAGGCTGCTGGGCATGGTGGCACACGCTTGTAATCCTAGTACCTGGGAGGCTGAGACAGGAGGATCACAGGTTCGCGGCCAGCCTCAGCCACTTGGTGAGGCCCTCAACAACTTAGTGAGACCCTGTTTCAAAATAAAAAATAAAGTTGGGCTGGGGGTGTAGCTCGGAGGTAGTATGCCCCTGGGTTCAATCCTCAGTACCACACACACACACACACACACACACGATGTGCTGAAGGTTTAGAAGATGTTCTTTAGAAGTTTTTTAGAAGATGTTCTTCTAAAATAAGGTATTTTTTTAGAAGGAATTTTATATAGAATCAGGACAGATAGAAATAGGGTTGATTCAATTGAAGCAGGAACAAGAGGACTGCGCTGTACTTCCCACCTTCCCCAGCTCTCTTGCTGACTAGCTAGCGGGTAGCTGGGATAACCCTTAGGGTAGTTGGGATAACCTACTCACAACATTTTAAGGAACCATAATGAATACTATTTTTGGGGTGACACTTAAGTCACTTTTTAATAAACCTTTTGCATATCTTCTCTCTACTACTTACAATAATGTTAGGCATCATTGGGTCCATTTTACAGATGGACAAACTGAGACTTACAGAAATGATATGAGTTGCTGGAGGTCAGACATCTCAGTGCCTAGAGTATGAGCCTGTTCCTGTCTGTGTTCACAGCCTATCCTTTTTACCACTATATTCTGTTGGCTCACATGGACTAAAAATATAGTAGTTATTCTTTTTTCATAAGACAATATCCTCAGAAACAGCAGAAAGCAGGAAGGAATTTGGAAACTCACTCCATGTGCCCAATTCTCTTATCTTCTTGTCTACTTACTGTAATACCCTTGAAATGAGGAAAGAGATGCAAACATCTGGTCATGATGGAGACTGGGTATAGAACTGATACTGTATCTGCTCGGCCTTAAGAAATATTTGCAACACCTGGAGCAGGTATATGGTAAGTAGTAGGAGTCAGGAAGATGGAAAGGTGTCTTTGCTATTCCTTCCTTGAAGCTCTAGTGACTTTGTAGGCTAATAGGAGGAGGTGGCAAGGGCCATTTCACATCTTTTCTCTGCTCTTTCTATATTTCTTTTGTGAGGCCAATCCAGTGAGGCAAATGGTTAGTGGGGAAGCAGAAAGCATTCCAGGTGAGATGAAAGACCAGCAGTAGGCAGAGAGGACTGAAGACACGGTAGGGGTTCTTGGGAAGCACTGTTTGTGCAAGAAGAACATGAAAGGCTCTTCTGGGATTCTACCAACAAGCAGATGACTGTGTGCCCCCCATCTGCTCACTGGCAAGTACCAGGCCTCAGTGGATTCCTCCTTGCCTAAGGATGAGAACACCTGGGACTTTACCCCCACTCTGCCAAATAAAAATCTAGTGGGATTAAAACAATATTACTTGTATTTTAAGTGACTTGCAGACAAAAACAGACAAGGAATTCATAGTTCTATGCAGAAGACAGAATAAAAATGATAAGAAAACAAAGTCAAAGAACATAAAATAAGCCCATATAATTAAAATTAAATCATTAATTTTGAAAATTAATATGAACGAGTTAAAATTCCCATAAAACATGAAGATTTTTAGATTAGGTTAAACTATAAGATAAAACTGTATTCTTTAGGAACTGAAAAAGAAAGGTGCCCATTAAGGGCAGGAACTGTCCAGAGGATCCAATTCACTGGGTATCCAGAGGATCTTGAACATGAATGCTAAGAAACTCTTAAATATGCTATTTCTCATAGCATTTAATTAAAGGAATATACCTCATGTGAAGAAAGCTCTTTCTACCAATTAATTAATTTACAACATGAAATGTTAATCAAATAATCCACATGAAAGATCACATAGGTGTATCACACACCTTCTCTCTCTTCCATTTACTGAGGGGTTACTATAATCAGGTTTATATATGTACCATCATTTCATTCTCAAACAACATTAAGAAGTAGGTATTATCAAGGGGGAGTATGTTTACAAATGGATAACTGAAGGAAAACAAATTTTGTAAGTCACCCAACGTCACACAGTGAGCAGATGATGGAGCAGGGGCTTTGGATGACAGAATCAGAATCAGAGCAGAGTGAGTTAGATTTTGCTTCTAAATGTTTAATGGCATCAAAGTTTCAAAGACTGGTGTTGTCCACTTCCAAAGCAGACACTTTGTAGTTGATCTCACTGGGCTCTGCAGCTTGAACGAAGACTGATGGGATCTTCAGCACTTTTCCTTCTCTCCAATTCACTTCCGACTGGCACGTTTCTAAGTTATTATCTTCCAACAGGTTCCAGGCACATGATATAGGCCTGGGTCCATTCCTTCTTTTTAAGGTGACTTTGTTGTACTTGCTCTACTTGTAGGTGTTGCTCTCAAAGAGCAATCTCATTTCTCTCCTTTGAATCTGTTGATTAATGGGCCTGCACTGTCCTGGACGGAGGTCTTTAGAAATGCACCTGAGGCTTTATCCTTGACTAAACAGTGGTGGAATTTATTCTTAGTGACTTGAATGGGAATGTACAGAAAATATTGATTAGATTTGTGGATGATATAATTTGAAAGCAAAGATTGGCCACTGGAACCAGAATCTAGGAAGAACTGAAATAATGGCAGAGATTTTTTATTCAATCATTTATTTTAAGAAATGTATTGAGTATCTTTTATATGCCAGGAATTAAGAGGGAATTCATTAGTGACCCAGGTAGACAGGTATCATGATTTTATACAGTTCTCAGTATTTCTAAAAAATAAAATTTAACAGAAATAAATTTAAGACCTGTACTTAGGTACAAAACGAGACAAAGCAAAACAAACCTACTCTTCACCTCTTTCTACCAACACAAAAGCATAATGGTGCAGCTGTAACAGAAAAGAAGTATTTGTGAGGGAGCCCAGAAGTAAACTCATGCATTTATGAACAGTTGATAAGAGTTCCAAGAATATACAATGGGGAGAGGGAAATACTTCACTAAATGGTGCTGGAAACATTGGATATCCACATGCACTAGAATGAAATTGAATCCTTGTCTCACACCATATACAAAAATAAACTCAGAATGAATTAAAAACCTAAATAAGCCCTCATACTGTCAAACTACTGGACAAAACCATATTATTTTGGATAAACCCCTGAAAGCACAGGAAACAAAAAGAAAAAATAGACAAATGAGATGGCATCAAACTAAAGAGTTTTTGCATGGCAGAGAATGCAATCAACAGAGTAAGGAGACAACCTACAGAATGGGAAAATATATTTTTAAACATACCTATGATAATGGGTTAATATTCGAAACATATAAAGAACTCAATTCAGTAGTAAGAAGAAATAACTGATTTAAAAATGGGCAAAGGAACCAAACAGACATTTCTCAAAACAAGATATACAGATGGCCCACAAATGCTCAAGATCACTAATCATCAGGAAAATGCAAATTAAAGTTACAGTGAGCTATCACCTTGTGCCTGTTAGAATGACTAACAGAAAAGGACAAAAAATAACAGGTATTGTCAAGGATTTGGAGATAAGGGAACTCTGGTGCACTGTTGGTGTAAATGCAAAGTAGTACAGCCATTATAGAGAACAATATGGAGTTTAAAAAAAAAACTAAAGATAAAATTACTGCATGGTCCAGCAATCCAACTTCTGGGTGTATACTTCAGAGAATTAAAGTCAATATGTCAAAGGATGTCTGCAGTCCCATGTTCATTGCAGCATTCTTCACAATAGCCAAGATACAGAATCAACTTAATTGTTTATCAGAGATGAATTAATAAAAAAGTGTGTATATATAATATTCTCTTTCTGTATGTATATATCACCAATGGAATATTTTTCAGCTTTACAAAAGAAGGTAATCTTGTCATTTGTGACAACATGGATTAAAGTGGAGGAGACTATGCTAAGCAAAATAAAACAGGCACAGAAAGACAAACATTGCATGTTTTTGCTTATATGTGGAATCTAAAAGAGTCAAACTTATACAAGTAGACATAATGGTGGTTACTAGAGGCTGATGAATGACAGGAATGGGGAAAAAATATAAAGTTCCAGTTCGACAGGAGGAATGAGATTTCAAGATCTATTGCCCAGCAAGGTGACCATAATTAATAATAATGAATATTTCAAAATTGCTAATAGATTTTAAATATTCTAACTAAAAAAATGAAAAGTATAGGAGGTGATGGATTAGCTTGACATAATAATTCTATAATATACTTATATCAAAACATCACATTGTGCTCCATAAATATGTACAATTATTTGTCAATTAATAGTAGAACTTGTGAAAAAGATATTTAGTTGACATTAAGCTTTATAGAACCCAATAGTGGGAGATGGCAATAAAAAAGCTAATACTGCTGGGCATGGTGGTGCAAACCTGTAGTCTGAGCTACTCAGGAGGCTGAGGCAGGAGAAACATTTGAGCTCAAAAGTTTGAGACTAGCCTGAAAAGACAAAAAACAAAAACAAGACAAAAAATTTAAATAACCAGAGGGTGGGAACCAAGATGGCGGGATAGCGAGAGGCAGCATGTCGCCGGCACTCTTAGAGTCAGAGCTCAGCCGGTGGGAAGACTGCATCTTGAAAAGAAAAGTAGGGCAGCCAAAACTCAATAAAACAATGAGAACCAAAGTATAATAGAATGCGAGGCAGTGGAAAGAGCGGAGGGCGGTAGGGAGCTCAAAGCACCTGGTAAGTGGAGAGTGGAGACAAAGGCACCATCTTGGCAGAGCCACACCAGCACCACAGTCCCTGGAATCCTCCAGCAAAGAAACAGTTGATTCTTGTGAAACCAGCAATTATAGACCATAATGAAGCCTAAGTCGAACCAGAGCTACACCTACAACAGCGACGACTGCAAAGGGTGGGATGTGAGCCTCAGCCCCCACAAAGAAAGTGACGATGAGGCAGCCAGGCACAGAAGCAGCCCAACACTGAGAAAACGAGCAGGTGAAACATGGCCCCTAGGAGTAGCCTAGCACTGGCGCACAACACCACAGCACTGAGGACATGGACGGATATGGCATGGCCCCCAGTAACCTCCCAGCAACAAGAATACAGGTGAGTGAGATAAAGGGAGGCAGTGTGTTGCCAGCACTTTGAAACTTGGAAATTGGCCGGCAGGAAGACTGCTTCTTAACAAGAAAAGTGGGACAGCCAAAACTCAACAAAACAAAGAGAGCCAAAGAGCAGTGGCGTGCAAGGCAGTGGACAGAGCGGGGGGCTAAACAGAATGCCATGCATTTCACCTGGTAAGTGGAGAGCAGAGGCAAAGGTGCCATCTATGCGGGGCCACGCCTACACCATGACTCCCGGAGACCAATAGCAAAGAGACAGCAGATCCTTGTGAAACCAGAGACTATAGACCACCATTGAAACCGATCAACTCCAGAACATGATGAAGCCCAAGTCAATCCAGACCCACACCTACAACGACGATGGTTTCAAGGGGTGGGCCGTGAGCCTCTGCTCCTGAAACGAGTGTGATAAGGAGAGACAAAGAAGAGGTAGCTATACACAGGAGCAGCCCAACTCTGAGAACAGGAGCCAGAGAGTCTCGGCCCCCCAAGAGCAGCCCAACACCATCCTGGAACACCCCAGAACTGAGGACATAGATAGATGAGACATGGCCCCCTCCCCAGCGGCCCAGCACTGAGAACACAGGCGGGTCAGGCCCTGGCCCTGCTCCCAGAGACCCCCCACATTGGGGATGCGAGGTGGGTGAACCCTCGGCCCTGCCCCCAGAGAACCCCTCCTCCTGGCTATGGGATGCAGGGTGGGTGAGCCCTTGGCCCTGCCCCCGGAGACCCCCCCCAGTGCTGGGGATGCGGGGTGGGTGAGCCCTTGGCCCCGCCCCCAGAGACCCCCTCCACCCAGTAGTGGGGACATGGGGTGGTTGAGCTCTTGGCCCCGCCCCCGGAGACCCCTGGCACTGGGGACGTGGGGTGGGTGAGCCCTCAGCCCCACCCCTGGAGACGCCCCCAGTGCTGGGGACGCGGGGTGGGCGAGCCCCTGGCCTCGCCTCGGAGTACCCCAGTGCTGAGGTCATGGGAGGATGAGCCACGACCCTGCACAGGAGGGACTCCAGACAAAGAGAGAAAACTTCAGATGAGTGAAGAAGGCGAACTAACTGGGGGAGATGGGAGGGAAGGAGAGGGAAATAAACTGGTACACAGGATGGACATACACAAAGATATCAAAGTCAACTACTGCTGGGTGTGGTGGCGCACACTTGTAATCCCAGTACTTTGGGAGGCGGAGACTGGAGGATCTGGGTTCGCGGCCAGCCTCAGCTCTCT